>JADRCD010220608.1:8043-32297 GCA_019843815.1 Montemys delectorum | reverse complement strand
GGGGGGGGAGGTGGTGAGCAGGAGGAACAAGGGCCTCTGTCTGCCCAGCTGTCTCTCCCTCAGGGCTCTGCCAGACTCTACAGTGTATACGTGGGCTTCCACAGGTCATCTCCCTCCTGGACACTGACCAACTCCAGATCTGCTCGGTTTCCCGTTCTCACTGCCACACATTTGGTGCCAAATTCTCTCCAGAGAAGCCTCTCTGGAGACTTCCCAGAGGATCCCATTCACCCCAGGGCCCTAGCTCCCTATGTCTGCAGATCAGACAAGGGCTCAGATAAGCATACCCCACCTCGTAACCCCCTCCCCATATATAAACTTAGCGTTATGCTTCCGAGGTCAAACACGCAACTGTTTGGGTGTGTGTCCGAAACACGCAATTATTTGGGAGCTCAAAGTCTGCAGCGCTCAAGAGTCAACTCTCACCCTTTTTCCAAGACCTGAGCCATTTGAGCCAGAGTTGGGGTGTGCATAATGTAGTCACTAGGGGGCGCTCGGCCATCACGGGGAGATCGTGAACTTGGGCGAGCCGAGTCTGCGTGAGGGAGGACGCGTGTGTCAATGTGAGTGCGTGCGTGCATGTGTGTGTGTGTGTGTGTGTGTGTGTGTGTGTGTATGTGTGTAACGTGTATGTGAGGTGAGGGAGAAAGCCAGGGGTCACTCCGGGTGTCCCTCTCCCCATACGTCCCTGCCAGCTCTCCGCCCTCCAACCCTCACTTTCTCTTATATTCCTGGGAAAGGGAATTGTTCTTAGACCTCGTCCGCATTTAACCTCACTGTCCTGTCTCCCCTGATTCCCAATACTCTGGGATTCCCAATGTGTCCCTGAGCCCAGTTTGAAGGGGTGCACAGATAATTTTCGGGCTGTGGACCCTGGTAAGGGGTTTAGCTTTCCATTTCGCAGCAGTGGCCTAGGGGCTCCTGAAAGGCGGTGCCTGCCTCGGCCTGGCCTCGCCCCCGGGCGGGTCTGGGGCGGGGCTTGGGGGCGGGGCCAGATTTCCTTTTTTTTCCACCGCTGTTACCGGTGAGAAGCGCAGAGGCTTGGGGCAGCCGAGCTGTAGCGAGGCCGCGGCGCTGGGGGCGAGCTGAGCGGCGGCAGCGGAGCTCTGTCGCGAGACGCAGCGACAAGGCAGACTATTCAGCGGACTCACCAGCCAGGGAGTCTGTGCTCTGGGATTTGATATTCAAACCTCTCTCTCTTTTTTAAAACTGTATTGTTTTACGCTTTAATTTATTTTTGCTTCCTAGTCTCCTCTTAAATCGTGCCAACGGTTTGGTTTGGGGAGGTTGCTCCTTCACTCCTTCAAATCTCTTCGGATTTTGGAAATCAGCAGAGGAAAGAGGTAGCAAGAGCTCCAGAGAGAAGTCAAGGAAGAGAGAGAGAGAGGGAGAGAGAGAGAGAGAGAGAGAGAGAGAGAGAGAGAGAGAGAGAGAGAGAGAGGGAGAGAGAGAGAGAGAGAGAGAGAGAGAGAGAGAGAGAGAGAGAGAGAGAGAGAGAGAGAGAGAGGCAGGTCAGAGAGAGCGCGCTGGCGAGCGAACAGAGAGAGGGACAGGGGCAAAGTGACTGACCTGCTTTTGGGGGTGACCGCCAGAGCGCGGCGTGAGCCCTCCCCCTTGGGATCTTGCATCGGACCAGTCGCGCTGACGGACAGACAGACAGACACCGCCCCCAGCCCCAGCGCCCACCTCCTCGCCGGCGGGCTGCCGACGGTGGACGCGCCGGCGAGCCGCGAGGAGCCGAAGCCCGCGCCCGGAGGCGGGGTGGAGGGGGTCGGGGCTCGCGGGATCGCACGGAAACTTTTCGTCCAACTTCTGGGCTCTTCTCGCTTCGGAGTAGCTGAGGTCTGCGGCGCGGGAGACAAACCGATCGGAGCTGGGAGAAGTGCTAGCTCGGGCCTGGAGAAGCCGGGGCCCGAGAAGAGAGGGGAGGAAGAGAAGGAAGAGGAGAGGGGGCCGCAGTGGGCGCTCGGCTCTCGGGAGCCGGGCTCATGGACGGGTGAGGCGGCCGTGTGCGCAGACAGTGCTCCAGCCGCGCGCGCGCCTCAGGCCCCGGCCCGGGCCTTGGTTCCAGAAGGGAGAGGAGCCCGCCAAGGCGCGCAAGAGAGCGGGCTGCCTCGCAGTCCGAGCCGGAGAGGGAGCGCGAGCCGCGCCGGCCCCGGCCGGGCCTCCGAAACCATGAACTTTCTGCTCTCTTGGGTGCACTGGACCCTGGCTTTACTGCTGTACCTCCACCATGCCAAGGTAAGCGGTCGTGCCCGCCCGGTGTCGCCGGGCCGTGGCGAGCGCCTCTCCCGCTTGGGGACGTGCGTGTGTGCGAGCGCGCGCGTGGGGGGCTTCGTGCCCCACGCGGGTCCTCGGGCACCGGGCGCGAGGCGTCCCCCTCTGTCGTCGTACGTGGAGGGGGAGGGGTGCGCGCTAGGTGGGAGGGCGCCAGGATAGTCTCGCCGCCCACGCGGGCCCTGCCCACCCACCAGAGTCACCGCACGTACGATCTGGGCCGAGCGGCGGAGGGCGGGAGCCGGAGGAGGAGGCTGAGGGGGCTGGGCTTGCGCCGGGGCTGGCGGCAGAAGTTTGCTCCGGGGTCGCGGGTCCCGGGAGAACTGGAAGTCCGGGCAGAGGGGGCGGGAGTCCGGAGCCCGGCGGGCATGCCTGGGGGTGCTCGGACCTTGGACCGGGGGAGGGCAGAGCTCGTGGAGGGGGCAGGGCGCGGGCGAGCGAGGGGGCTTTGCTGTCACTGCCGTTCGGGTCTCTTCGGCCCTTGCAGTGAGTTTGGGGAAAGTTTTAGGATGGATCGCGGCGGGGACCCTCTCCCACCCCTCTAGCTGGTCGGGCCACCTGCACCGCGCCACCCCCTCCCGTCCCCGCTCGCGTCCCGCGCGGTGCCCGCCCTCCCCCGCCTGGCCGGGCGCGCGCGGCGCAGAGCCGATTACATCAGCCCGGGCCTGGCCGGCCTCGTGTTCCCGGAGCCGCGGCCGCCGGAGCCCGGAGACCCGGGCGACGAGCGGCGCCCCTCCCCCACCGGCCCTCCGCGAGGAAGGTGACCTCTGGAGGTATCCCCAGCTCCGGGACCCGGAGAAACTCCCATACCCCTTTCCTCAGTTCCCAACTTCTACCCGTGCCTCGCGCTAGGAAGAATTTCCCGACGCCCCTTCCCCCTTTTCCCCATTTCCTGCCTGGTGTAAAAAGGAGCCCATCCCACCTTTTATATTTTCCTTTTCTTTGCCAAGACTCATCGGACCCTTCCTGGGCCCAGGGTCCAGGAAAAGGACGGTGACTGTCAGACGTAGGGGTGCTGGGGCCCACCCTCGGGTTCTTTGTGGAAACGCTGACCTAAGTTTTGAGTTGGTGAAGGTGTGCTTCCCACCCCCTCCCAGCAGCTCCCAGCAGCTCCAGTTAGCTGTGCTTCAGCTTTTTTTTTTTTTTTTTTTTTTTTTTTTTGCGGGGGAGGGGTTGTGGGGGGAGTCAACGAAAGGTGGACTGACATCACCCCATTTCCCCCTTTTTGGAAACATGACTTGATATTTGCTCTGACAGGGGCAGCCTGGAATCAGCCCTTTCCTTTCCGACACCTTTGGCAGGATCCCTTGTCAGTATCTCTCACACACACTTTGTCCTGGCAAAGCCAGATGCCCACAGAGCAGGTGGTTTAACTCTGAACCTGCCCACCCAACTTGCCTACCAAAGGGTCCTTTCATGCTCATTTCCAAGAATCCTCAGCTATAGAGCCTTCTTGGAAAGGAGGCAGAAGGAAGGAGAGGGGCAGGTGTCCCTGCAGCCATCCAGAGTTCCCCAGACTCTGGCACAAAGGCCTTGGTTCTGGGCCTCCATATGGGGAGAAGGGCAGGAGTGCTTGGCCACAGTGTGACCTTCAGAGGCCCCCAGAGAAGGACACCTGGCTAGTCCCTGCCTAGAACCTCCCCATCTGGGAAGGGATTCAAAGTTTCTGTTCCCTTTCTCCACTGGGGGCTAGACAGAGGAGTAACACAAATGTTATGGGGTTGTTAAGGGGGTAGTTGAGGACCTGAGGTGTGGAATCCTCAGTTAACCTGAGGCAGCTGCAGTGGGAGGCTATCCCTTGAGAAGGGCCAACTCTGACCTTGGCCCTGGTAGCCTTGGACGGCTCTTAGGAAACAGAGACAGACCAAGGGTGGGAGTTTGTCCTTCTGGGGCAGTTGGAGGTCCAGGTTGGTGTGAGGCAGGTGGCAACAGGAGACCCCCCCAGGAAGGCCTGGAAGCCTTGGTTTGCTTGCCTTGCCACTGTCAGGCCCACAGGGTCTTCTTGGCGACCTTCACAGCTTCTGAGGAGGGGGAAAAGGGGCTGGTGGGGGTGAGAAGGGTTTGGGTTGGAGGAGACCCTGGGAGCTGGGCAGTACTGAGGAGTCAAGTGCCCTGCCCAGGTGAGAGGCTTAGGGATGTGGGAGAGGGAGGCTAGCCAGGCTTTGGAGCTGCAGTCAGGCCCTGGGCAGACTGGGTGGGAGGGAAATGGGACTCTTCACTTCCTCAGTAGCTTTCTCCCAGCGCTTTACCCCTTGAACAACCTGTGGGTATGCCCAGTATTCCTGAGGCCCGGGAAGAGTTTGGATGGGGGAGGGTAGTTGGTGCCCTTCGGCCCTCTGCACCCCTCCCTCTTCAACACGAGCTCCCTGGTATTTGTCATGTCAGCAGGAGAAGGTCACCACGTTGTTTTTCTCGCCCCCAGTCCTTCCTTCCTGCCCCAGTCCAAATTTGTCCTCCTATTTGACCTTAATACTTACCCATGGCTTTGGACCAGGGAATCAGGGGGTAGTGGGGAAAGGAAGAGGGTAAGATCGGAATGGGACTTGGGGCCAGGGTAAAGCAGGAGTCTGATATTTTCCTCCTACATTGTGAGCTCCCTAGTACTTGGTTAGTCTTTAACTCCATGGGTTCAGAATTGAAGCCATCCAGAGTAGTGGGTATGCTCTGGACCTGCAAGGACCACTTACGGTTCCCTGTGCGACTCAGAAGCCTGGGGGAGGCTGGGAGCTGGGGGTTGGGAGAGAGGCAAGAAGAGATCAAGGGATTCAGTGGTCAGGCCTTGGGCTTCTGTGACTGCCTCTGTCCCTGTCAACGCTCTTTACTCTTTGTTTTGTTCTCAGTGGTCCCAGGCTGCACCCACGACAGAAGGAGAGCAGAAGACCCATGAAGGTGAGTCTCATGCTCTTTAATGGATCCTTGTTGTCTCGGTGGGCTGCATGGATAAGACCCATTCCTCTTTTTCAGATCTGGGGGGTGGGACACAGGAATATGAGGCTTGAGATTGCACGGGTACTGTTGCGCTTAACCCTTGTGTTTCTTACCGTGTCTCCTGTTCGGCTTGCTGCTAGAAACAGGACTTGTTGCCTTTTCTAATAGCTTTTCCAGTGAAATTTTATCTGGAAAGCTTGCTGTGAGCACAGATGAGGAGGAAGGCAGTGTTTAGGGTTTCCAGATGTTCTGGGAGGTGTCTCTTGTACCCCCTTCTCCCAGGGGAAGATAAATGTTCAGTGCCACTTCCTACCCACCCATGGCCCACCCATGGGGGCTGTGACCCTTCCTGTGTACGGTGGAAGCGTGAGGTTGGGGCTGGATAGAAGGATATCCTAATAGGACTCCCGAGTCTCGGCTTTGCATTTCTCTGAGTGTGGCAGCTTCCATAGACTGCGTTTGGGTGCTGTGAACTTCCCTGCAGGACCAGCAGAGGGCCGGCTATAGCTCTCAGCCGCCCCACCCCCCTGCCCAACCCTGAGTCTGCCTGCCTTTTGTTCCAGTGTGGTTTGGAGTACTGGGATCCTCCCATTTCTCTGGGGACGCCCTGGCTCTCCCCACACAGCACTGAGTGTGGCCTCTGCTCCAGCCGGATGCCACTCCCCCAGTGTCCTTCCTCAGAGTAGGGAAGGCCCTGGGGTCTTCCTCTAGGCTAGTTTCCCTGACCCAAATCCACCGTGGCTGCAGGAGCCAGCAGCCAAAGAAGGCTGGTGATGTCCAGCCGGTTTTGCCTCCTCCCCCAGGAGCCCTTTCTCTGGCCCAGGGCCTGGCTCTCTGCCACTCCCTGGCC
The DNA here is from genome assembly GCA_019843815.1 of Montemys delectorum. Lineage (NCBI taxonomy): Eukaryota > Metazoa > Chordata > Mammalia > Rodentia > Muridae > Montemys > Montemys delectorum. The sequence continues at coordinate 26,242 of JADRCD010220608.1, read as the reverse complement.
CTGGCCACTGACAGGCCCCTACTTCCAAAGTGTGACCCACCCCCCTTCTGCTTCCTAGTGGGCTCTGTGGTCTGGGAGAGGCAAGACAAACGGTCTTTGTTTGATGGAGAAGAGCTTGTCTGCCGTAAATAAGGAAAACCACGAAAGCCCAATGCTGAAGTGTATGTGTGCACACGCCAGAGCAGCGGGACAGTGTTCCTTGGGGGCAGGGGCCAGGCTCCCATGGGTACTGGCCAAGTCAGTTCCTCCACCTCCTATGGACCTTGGGAACTCTAAGAAGTTTTTGGAAAGGATTCTCATCTTAGGTCTTTTTACACAGAGCTCCCACCTCTACTAGTTGCTCGGTCATATCTTTGTGCTGTCTGCTCCTGTGTGGGGCCTCTAACTAGCCTGAGCCACCTCTGTCCCAGCCAAGATGAAGGGTTAGTTAAAAAAAAAAAAATTTCTGTGTTAGTCATCTTCAATATACTTTCCTTGAAAAGAAATTTTCAGATCTGATCTCTTGGACTTTTTTTTTTTTTGGCTGTGTTTTATGTTAACTCTTTGCAGGTAGACAAGAATCCCTTGCTTGTTTGTCCAGATAGAAAAGAGAGCCCTTGAGCCAAGCACAGGGGTGGCAGCTTAGATTACGCCCACTCCTTTCCCTGTTTGACATCTGTGGCCATTGTTCCACCTTTTCCTCCATGCCCCGTCTCTTGTCTGCCAACCTACCATACACCTGGGTTCCATCTTCTTTACTTTTCTGGAAAAAACCAAAACCGATTTTGAAGAGTAAAGGGAGGTTTGACTGTGGCCCCAGGTTGGGTGGGTGGGGGTGTGCAGTCTCTGGAGCGTGCACTTAAAATGCCTTTGGTGACATTCCAAACTTTGTCACCCGGAATGAGAAAAGAGGAGTTGTTTTCGGGACTGAGACTCGGCCCCAGCACCTTCCCGCTCTCTTAAGTGTCTTTAGAGGTCAGGCCAACCTGCTTCTACAGATAGAGGCCCAGAGACTGGAGGGACAGGCCCAAGGTCATTCTAACTGCTTGCTAGCAGAGCTGGGGCCCCTGTGTGGGCTTGTGTTCCTTTTCTCACTTCACAGACAGGCTTCTGTGGGGTAGCCTTAGGGGCGTGACCAGAAGTGGCAGGCTGGGCCACCATTTGGTGTCCCCAAGAAGTCCTGTACTCTCTAGTGCCTGTCCCTTGGCCCTCAAGTACCCCTTCCTGTCTCATGTACCCCACACTCTGCTCTGGAAATGGTCTTTCCCCTGTTTTCCTCTAGATCAGCTTCTAGAAATGTGTCGTATGGAGGCAGCCCCTGTTCTTTCCATGATGCAAACAGTTTGCCCTCTTGGGCGGGTTCTTAGTACTGGCAGGACCTGCATGGTGTGCCTGCCCACTGCCACCTGCTGATTTGTCTTAGAAATCTGGGGAGGGGAGACTGGCAAGTGCCTCTCGAAGCTACTGTGTCTGCGCAGGATGTGGATGTCGGAAGGCTTTGCTGTCGTAGCGCATTCTAACTACTTCTTACCCATATTGTGGCCTTTGGGACAAACGGTGGCACGTTTTTTCTGAGCCTCTAGATCCCCATTTCTAAAGTGGGTTCCTGGTTGTGCTTAGTGGTAACATGGGGAAGAGTGTGGATACATAGCTGTCCACGGTGCCCAGCATGTGTTTGGTGAGTGGCTGTTAGCCTGGTTGATGGTCTGGCCAGAGCTCAGAGGAAAGCAGAAAGCAGGTACACCCAGACTCACGCTGTCTTCTGGCGCCATAGTTAGGAACTATGCTGTTTCAATGAGGAGTGGAGTCAGGTGTGGCAGGGTCACTTCCCCTGGACCTGGACCTGGACCTAGAAATGAGGGAGGGGCTTCAGTTTGAGTTTTAGAAGCATCTGCCTGATGCGGAGGCTGTGAGGAGTGGTCTCACAAAGCTGAGTGGAGATAGAGGCTGATCATCTTGTGTGTATCATCCCTTCCACACAGTGGTGAAGTTCATGGACGTCTACCAGCGAAGCTACTGCCGTCCGATTGAGACCCTGGTGGACATCTTCCAGGAGTACCCCGATGAGATAGAGTACATCTTCAAGCCGTCCTGTGTGCCCCTGATGCGGTGTGCGGGCTGCTGCAACGACGAGGCCCTGGAGTGCGTGCCCACGTCTGAGAGTAACATCACCATGCAGGTGGGCACCTGTGGCACAGGGGACTGGGGGCCAGGAGGACAGGGGGCACGAGGAGGGGCATTAGAAGGTTGTCTGGGCCTCTGCCTGGGAAACTTTTGGTAGGAGGAGCTAAGTTGGGGTTGGGGGTGAGGAGCTGAGGTTGGGGTTGTTCTCTACATGGGGGAAGAAGATGCCTGCCTGCACATTGCTCTTCCCTGCCGAAGCTCTCCACAATCTGACCATCTGCTTTTGTGACCTTTGCTCCCTGGGCTCAACAGGGAGCTGCTGCCTGCAACAAGTGTTCTTCTCTTTCTCTGAGAGAGCCCAAAGGCTCCCTCGCAACGCCCCCCCCCCCTCACTTGAGGGTTCTATTTGGGAAGCTGGACGGGACTGGTCTATGCAGAGTTAAAAGCCAGTCTTGAGGTGCTTGCTACCTAAGCAGGTTCATCTGGGCCCAGACGGGATGGAGAGTGGGAGGGAGCTCAGCAACAGGGGGTGGGTAGCTCTTAGGTAGCTTTTAGGGCTCAGGGTGAGGCTTGGGAGGGGATGCAGGAGGGGAAGGGATGGGGATGGTAAGAATCCAGGACCTGAATTCCCAGCCTGGCCAACCCTTGCAGCTGTCTGCTCTCAAAAAGAGCGAGTGCTCCTTAAGGCCAGCAGGGTTGGCGGAGTTGGGGTGACCTGAGGTTCTTTTCTGTTAGAGCCCTGGTCCCCCTACCTCCACCACCTATCCCTGCTCAATAGAACCCCTGGGTGCTAAATGGCAGGAGCCCCGGGGTGTCCCATAGGGGTATGGCTGGCTGGGTCACTAACCTCTGTGATCTGCTCCCTCCCTCTGCAGATCATGCGGATCAAACCTCACCAAAGCCAGCACATAGGAGAGATGAGCTTCCTACAGCACAGCAGATGTGAATGCAGGTGAGGCCGGAGCTTCACACTCAAGTGGCACGCAGATGCCTGGCTCCAGAACTGAGTGCGTTACCCGTGTTAGCGCAGGTCCACCTTCCAGCTAGCTGTGTGAGTTCGGGTGTTTGACCCCAGCGTGCTGCTGTTCCTCACCTCAGGAAAACGGGCACAACAATTCAGTGTGCCCCTGCAGAGCATTATAGGGCCCCACATTGTTGTTTTGCAAAAAAAAAAAAAGATCAAGATAGCATTGCTAAATCAGAAACATCATGTAAAATGACTAGCAAATTGTTGTCATCATTGTCTTAACTCCCCTGTGTCTTGTTTTCTCCCCCTTTTCCTACCCACTGCAGACCAAAGAAAGATAGAACAAAGCCAGAAAAGTAAGTGGCCGCATGTTAGCATTTCTTCCAAATTGTCTCTGTTCGGGGCTTTCCGCTTCCTCTCTTGGGTGCTCTGATGGCCTCAGTGGCATTGGGTGGGTGGGTAGTACGGTGACCAAAGTGGACTGGAGTCATTTTTAGGCTTAAGGTCCTAGAGTGATGAAGAAAGCCAGCCTGAAGAAGATGCTGCCCTCCAGGGCTCAGGTCCCTCCTGGCCAGCACACAGTGTTTCAGTGTGGGAGGTGGAGGATGCTGCAGACACTTGCGCCCACAGCAGAGTGAGGGAGAGCGAGTGGGTGCCACAGGGCAGTTTCTGTGTCTGTGGCCTGGGCCTTGTTCAGCGGTGACTGTGGCCGTCCCGATTTCCTAGGTCCCAGGAGATTTCTTGGTTTTGTGTGTGTATGCCTTCCCATAGGAGTATGGCAGGTAGCAGACACAGCTCTCTTAGTGGGGGAGTGCTGTGGTGGCCATTTTCTGAGGCTTCCTGTTGATTGCTGTGGAAGGTCAGCTCAGCTCAGGATGGGAGGGTGGCTGACATTGTTGGGGAAATGAACTTGCAGTGAAGGAGCGACTGAGAGAGAGCACCCTTACCCTCCTCCCCACCCCCACCCCCACCCCCACCCCGTACCCCTTCCTGTCTGCCCTACCACTCTGTGGATATGAAGTCCTCATGCCTTTCCCTAAGTCCCCAGATTCCATGACTACAGAGCAGTGGTCCGGGAGTTTGTCAGTGAGAGAGCAGGGCCTGCTCGCTCCAGGCGAGTAGCCCTGTGTGGAGAGCTTTCTCCTCCTATGCTTCCAGTGCTTTCTCCCAAGCAGGACAGACCTGCCTTCTTCTCCCTAGGTCCCTTTTTCCTGTCTCTTTCCCCATGATAGACAGGCTGCCATATCTTTTCTGAGACTTGGCAGGCCTAGAGAGTGCTGGTTCCCCGGAGGGTGGCAGGCTGTAGCTTGTCCCTCTCAGCTGTTCCCTAGACGGCTGCTTGGCCCACAGGGAGAGTGGTAAGGGCTCGTCTGAGCTCGGAGGAGAGTCTAGCTGCAGGCTTTGGCTTATAGAGAGAAGAGCCTCTGTCAAGTCCCCTGGCCCCCTAATCACACACTCATACTACACTGCTCCTCTTCCCCTGACCCCACCATCAGTGCTGGGCTCTGACAGCCAGCCCCACTGCCCATCCTAGGTGACTGCTGGGTAGCTGGTGCCCCGTCTCCTGCGCTGGCTTATATATACCATCTTTGAAGCATCCCAGAGGGACTCCTGCTATCACGCTTGGAAGTTAAGGCGGGCACTTCTCACCCTTGCAGCCCACTTCTCACCCTTTCTCATTAAAGTCTGCCTTAGACCATCTCTTGCCTCCTGACCTTCAGGGTCTAACTGTTGTGGCTTGCTGGGCAAAGATCTTGCCCTTATGGCTTTTCACCCTGCCTGCCAGAGACCAGGAGCCACATGAGCCTAGAAGCTGTGCCTGTCACAGTTTCTGCTAACCAATCAAAGTCCTGCCCGGGGCTGGGATTGCAGCCCTATTGTGGGCAAGTGAGGAGGAAGGCGTGTGCTGTCCCTGCCCACCCGTGACTGAGGTCTGACCTAGAGGCTGCTCAGGGAGTGACTAGGGTGGCTTTGGGTCTCCTGCTCTTGCCTCTGTCTTCTTCATTGCTCCTCTCTTCTCTTTCCTCTCGTTCTCTTCCTGTCTGTTTCTGTTTTTATATTTTCCAGAAAATCAGTTCGAGGAAAGGGAAAGGGTCAAAAACGAAAGCGCAAGAAATCCCGGTTTAAATCCTGGAGCGTGTACGTTGGTGCCGCTGCTGTCTAATTCCTTGGAGCCTTCCTGGCCTCCAGACAATCGCCTGCAGCTCCTCTAACTCCTCCCCTCCCCCACCCCAGGTCCCCTCTGGCTCTTGCCATGCCTCGGTCTCTCTCTCTCTCACTCACCCCACTAATGGCACCAATGGGTAGATTTGGTGGTGGCGTTGCCGGTCCAGGGTTGGGGTGGGGTGGGTGGAAGGTGAGTAGACCTGGAGCACTCAACTCAAGGAGGGGACTCTGGCTTGGCTGGGCACCGACTTTCTCTCACCCACTGGGCATTGGTGGTGGGGCCATTGTTGGCATGGGCGCTGGGCATCGGGGCCCTCTCATCCAACTGGTTTCTACTGCTCTAGGCTCCTGCACATGTCTGGAGGGGAGCGGTAGGGTGGTGTGGAGGGCAGCGTGGAATGAGTTGAAGGGTATGCTGGTGGGAAGTGGACTGTAGTGGGCTGGAAATGGAGCTTGAGCGGGCTGGGTGGCAGCCCGTTCTTGTCTGTTGGAAATGCTTTGACCCCTGGGCTTGAGGCTCCAGGAGGAGAAAGTCCTCTCTATCAAGTCCAACTGAAATGACCCACAGAGGTCTTCTATGGTGACCTCTTCCTCTGCTTATAAGCTGTGGTGGGCTCTGGAGGCCTGGCTGGTGGGCAGTGCCACTAGACTTGCCCTGCCTTCTGCTGGTCCTCTCCCTTGGTGGAGGGTCTGGGCAGTGGCCCATTTCCAGGGAGAAGGTACCCTGGTGGTCTCCTGGGCCACTTATCATTGTCCCCAGCAGGTGAAGAGTCAAGGTGTGTTGTGGGCACAGCAGTAGCGGGGGCCCTGTGGCCCGAAATAGGCCCATGTCTTCCTGTGGCACAGCACCATCCCTCACGTCAGCCTTTCCCCTGCACTCTGCCTGCCTGTGCCCTCCTCTTCCTGCAGGCACATGCCCTGCCAGCGCTGCGTCTCTCTGCCACTCTCTCTGTCTTCCACTAGAGCGCTCGGATCTTTCCAGAATGTGGAAAGGGCCCAGGGGCCGACAAGATGGGTGGGGAAGCCGTGGTGGACACGTTAGGGGGTGTTGCATGGGATTTCTCTCTCTCTCTCTCTCTCTCTCTCTCTCTCTCTCTCTCTCTCTCTCTGCTGACGCTCTAGCTTAGATGTCTTTCCTTTTGCCTTTTTGCAGTCACTGTGAGCCTTGTTCAGAGCGGAGAAAGCATTTGTTTGTCCAAGATCCGCAGACGTGTAAATGTTCCTGCAAAAACACAGACTCGCGTTGCAAGGCGAGGCAGCTTGAGTTAAACGAACGTACTTGCAGGTTGGTTTCCAGAGGGCAAGCAAAAGTCAGAGAGGGGCATCACAGACACGGGGGAGAGAGAGAGAGAGAGAGACAGAGAGACAGAGAGAGCACGCTTGTGAGGGGCCAGCTGCTTGCTCAGCTTCTAGCTGCCTGCGTGGTGACTGCTACCTTCTCTCCTGCTGGGCCGGCTCAGTGGGGCCTCAGGCTCCAGTCTGGCCCAGCAGGCCTGCTCTGAGATGGCCCTGGTTGCCTGAGTGGGTAGGCTGCTGTGACTTAATGTGATGGTGTGGACGCAAGCTGTGTGTTGTGTCCTGTGGTCCTGCTGCTTATGGAGACTGTTGGTGCTGGTGTTGTTAATTCTATCTTTGGTGCGAGTACTAAAACCTCAGATCCCTTCCGAGTGTGGACAGATGTCTGATAGTGCTCCCTGGCTGTACCTTTGCTTCCAGGGAGCTGGCGCAGCCGTGCCTCTCACCACTCAGTATATCTTTCCTGGGCTTGGAGCCTTATCTCCTGTTACCTATCCCCTTAAGGCTATGGCTTCTTGAAGACGGGCTGTCACCCTCAGCCTTCAGCTCTGTGAGGACAGGCCACGTCCACCTCAGACTGGGGTCCACCTTAGACTGGGCTTCCTGAAAGAGGCAGGGGTCTGCTGTCGGTTTAGGATGGGAAATTTTTTCTGCACACATCCAAGGACACTAAATAGCTTATCCTGTATCAGCCAGGGCAAGGGTGACCATCCTGAACAGCCCACCCGTTTCAAAATACCTCCAGGATGGCTTCAGGAAAGAGCAGACCCATTCTTCCCGATGGGACTCTACAAGCCTGGTTCATAAACCACTGGGATGCCCAGGTGTCTCAACTCCTGTCTGTTGTCCATGCGGATCTAGGAAGTGGCAAGCTTTCGAGTAAATATTGTATATGGCCACATTCATTGGGGAGCTCAAGGGCACAGGGCTGCTGACTGGCAGTCGCAGGGTTGTCTCTACCAGCGTGGCCTACCCTGAGGAGGAGCCTCACCAAGGGAGGGAAAGCTTTTAAGGACTGGTTAACCAAGGGCCAGCCTTGCAGGTAGTGCAAGGGTTCTCTGGCAAGCACCTCCTTCCCCGCCTGCATCCTTGTGTCTTGTGGGTTCTCAAAAGACCCCCGAGGCCTGGTGGGCCTCTCTCTGTGGTTGTTGGCATGAAGTTGCTCCTGTGAGACTGGATGAGAGCAGTGTATCTGTTAGTGCTGGGGGAGGGTTAGTGCTCAGTCCCACCGGAGGGTTTCAAGGAAGATGACGACCCTGCTGTCGTGGGGTTTCCGGAGTGAGCTGGGGGCTAGTTAAAGTCACCTGACTTCTAGAGACCCAACTCAGTCCACTACTGCCTGTGTCTGTGTCAAGTTTCCAAGACTAGCTTAGGACCCCAGTTTCAGGCTGTTCTCAGGGCAACCAGCCAGGGGCAGGAGCGAGAGGAGAAAGTCCTTGGAGACCCATTCTGCTTCCACAGGAAGAACAAAGCCACTGGGTTGTCTGTCCTCCGCCTAAGTCAGACATCATGTGGTAAAAGGCAGGTGTAGCCACCAGCCGTTCAAGGCAGAAGCCAAGGCTGAGAAAGGTCTGGGGAGCAGAGATGTTCGCCTACCTTTCAGGAGTTCCGGTGTCCTCCCTTGGGCAGAGCACATCCCCAGGGCAGTCAGTCCTGTGTCACTGGCTTAGCTCAAAGTACTTTTCCATCCCCTAAACCTAGCCCTAGAACCAGAACTGAAGATCCTTCTGCAGGGACCCTTTCCCAGCTAACTACATCTAACCCTGTCACCCACGTGCTGTGGAATGTCACATGGGGCCTGTCCTTTGGTAATTGTTCCTTTGTGGCTTCTGTGAGTATTTCCGTGTCTGTCTTGTCTTCCACAGTTTGCCATCTTTAGAAGGCAGGGCTTGGTCTCTCTCTCTCTCCACTGGGACTCTGTCTCACCCGCACCTTTGGGAACTCTCCTCCCATGGCGCCAGCCTACGGGGACCCTGGGGAGGCTGTTTGCTTCATGGCCAGGCTCCCGTTGCCCTAACCCCCTGCCTCTTTGCCATTTCCCACAGATGTGACAAGCCAAGGCGGTGAGCCAGGCTGCAGGAAGGGGCCTCCCTCAGGGTTTCGGGAACCAGACCTCTCACCGGAAAGACTGATTAACCGTGTCACCACCACACATCATCGTCACCGTCGACAGAACAGTCCTTAATCCAGAAAGCCTGACATGAAGGAAGAGGAGACTCTTCGAGGAGCACTTTGGGTCCGGAGGGCGAGATTCCGGCAGACGCATTCCCGGGCAGGTGACCAAGCATGGTCCCTCATGGAACTGGATTCGCCATTTTCTTATATGTGCTGCTAAATCGCCAAGCCCGGAATATTAGGGAGCTTTGTTTCTGGGATTCCTGTAGACACACCCACCCACATACACACACATATATATATATTATATATATAAATAAATATATATGTTTTATATATAAAATATATATATATATTCTTTTTTTAAATTAACTCTGCTAATGTTATTGGTGTCTTCACTGGATATGTTTGACTGCTGTGGACTTGAGTTGGGAGGAGAATGTCCTCACTCGGATCCCGACACGGGAGACAATGGGATGAAAGGCTCTGGTGTGGTCTTTTGTCCTTCTTAGAGAGGCCGAAGCCCTTTGTCTGCCAGGGAGCATGCAAGGCCAGGGCACGGGGGCACATTGGCTAACTTCCAGAAACACGACAAACCCATCCCTGGCCCTGAGTCAAGAGGACAGAAGGACAGAGAAAGAGTTGCTGGTCCCAACCAGAAGTTTGGGGAGCCTCAGGACATGGCATGCTTTGTGGATCCCCACTATACTCTACAAAAGCACCCTGCCCCTCTGGGCCCCTCCTGGAAGAATCAGGAACCTGGCCAGCCTTCCGCTCTCTCCTCCACTTCTGAGTGGCCTAGGAGGCCTCCCACAGCTGTCCTGGCAAAGAGAAGACAGTGGTGGAAGAAGAGGCCTGGTAATGGCTCCTCCTCCTGGGAACCCCTCATCCTCTCCCTACCCTACTTCCTTGGTGTAGCCCAGGAAGACCTTGTGTGATCAGACCATTGAAACCACTAATTCTGTTCCCAGGAGACTTGGCTGTGTGTGAGTGGCTTACCCTTCCCCATCTTCCCTTCCCGAGGCACAGAGCAATGGGGCAGGACCCACAAGCCCCTCACGGAGGCAAAGAAAAGAGAAAGTGTTTTATATACGGTACTTATTTAATAGCCCTTTTTAATTAGAAATTAAAACAGTTAATTTAATTAAAGAGTAGGGTTTTTCAGTATTCTTGGTTAATATTTAATTTCAACTATTTATGAGATGTATCTTTCGCTCTCTCTTATTTGTACTGTTTTTTTTGTTTTTTTGTTTTTGTTTGTGTGTGTGTGTGTGTGTGTGTGTGTGTGTGTGTATGAAATCTGTGTTTCCAATCTCTCTCTCTCCCAGATCGGTGACAGTCACTAGCTTGTCCTGAGAAGATATTTAATTTTGCTAACACTCAGCTCTGCCCTCCCCTGTCCCCACCACACATTCCTTTGAAATAAGGTTTCAATATACATTTACATACTATATATATATTTGGCAACTTGTGTTTGTATATAAATATATATATATATATATATGTTTATGTATATATGTGATTCTGATAAAATAGACATTGCTATTCTGTTTTTTATATGTAAAAGCAAAACAAGAAAAAATAGAGAATTCTACATACTAAATCTCTCTCCTTTTTTAATTTTAATATTTGTTATCATTTATTTATTGGTGCTACTGTTTATCCGTAATAATTGTGGGGAAAAGATATTAACATCAGATCCTTGACTCTAGAGCAGTTTTCCGAGATATTCCGTAGTACATATTTATTTTTAAACAGCAACAAAGAAATACAGATATATCTTTAAAAAAAAAGCATTTTGTATTAAAGAATTGAATTCTGATCTCAAAGCTCTCCCTGGTCTCTCCTTCTCTACTGGGCCCTCCTGTCCCGCTTTCCTTCCTCTTTTGGGGTATGTGGTATTTGTCTTAGGTTTGAGAAGCAGTCCTTGGAGTAGAATATGGGGTGACCCACCCATTCCTGGCTCACTGTGAAGAGTTGGTGCTCTGGGGATGGGCAGAGGGAAGATGGCTCCTTAGCCAAGGGTCCTCACACTATGTAGTACTCATCTAGGTCCCTGTTCCTTGTCAGACAAGGATGGGGCCATGTCTCCCAGTGCTAAATGGAGATTGGAGAGAGCTGTTGACTGCAGCTCTCCAGGAGCTGGTACTGCCGGGGGGTGGGGGAGTGGGCTGCGAGTCCAGTGTGCAGTTTACTTCTGGGTGCTAAGTGGAAGAGTCCAATAACAAAAGTCTTGCTGCTGCCAGTGGAATTCCATCTCCCTTTGTGCAAGCCTTTCTGGCCTGTTCTTGTCCCAGGCCACTCCGACTGTGCTTGGATCTTTGACACACTAGCATTGTATCCAAATCTGCTTCTAGAATCTTATTCCTCCTGATCGCAAAGGGTTGGGGAGACACAGGGCTGGCCAGTATGGTATATCTTAGGGTTCTAGTGCCGATAGGATAAGACACAAGAAAGAGCAGGGGAGGGAGACAAAGCTTTAGTTCCACAAGTAGGAAAATGCTGCAGCCTTGCTAGGGGCTTCTAGCTTGGGCCGGAGGATCATGGTACAGATATGACTTCTCATGATGTGGCCTGCAGACCACCTTTTTGGAGATGGGAGTTGTGAGTATCAAACCCTAGGCAGAAGATACGAACAAGGGCCTGGAAGTGGTAACTCTGGCAGGGAGTGTTGGGGGGGGGGCGTCGGGACAAAACAGATGCCTGGCAACAGTGGGGGAAGATATCTGAGCATGATAAGATGATGTGGGAAAGTGTCAGTGTGGCCACAGGGCAGGCACGTAGGCAAGGAGGACTGGAGACAAGGTCCCGCCTTTTAGAAGCTTCGGCTTAGTGCCCGCCCTTTCCCAATCGCTTACCCCACATGATGTCTGCAGAAGGTCCAGTGAGGTAGGTGCTCTTATCCCTGGAACTTAGCCTCATGGTTTTTTTTCCCGGCCTCCCTTTGGCTGGTGCTCATGTAACAGCCGGAGTGAGCTAGTAGAGGTGAAGCAGAGTCCTATCCCTTTTTGGCTCAGAACCCTGCAGAGACTCCATTTTACCCAAAGTAAAGGTTCTGCACTGTCCAGCTGCCCATGCCTGCAATAGCTCACCAGATTCTCCCTCAGCTTGGGCTTATGGTCTCCACCATACTGTTCCTCAGATTCTTTCTTTGGGGCTTTTTGCACAGGTGGTTCCCCTGCTTGGCCCAACCCCATCCCACCTAGGATGTTTGGCTTTCAAACCTTGAAGTCTCATTCCTTTTTCAATGAGGTTTCTCTTGACCATGACACATAAAACCAACCTGACTCTGTCTTCGAACTCTTCCCTTTTTAATTGTGTGCAATATCTGCGCACAGGCATTCGTGGAGGCCAGCAGCCAATGTTAGACGTCACCTCAGTTGCTCTCCACCAATAGAAATAGCACATGGGCCACATGTAAATTATTTGTTAGTTTGATCTGGTGCTGGGAAGTCAAAGTGCTAAGAATAAGCCATATTCCCAGGCTGTATGCCTTCAATTTCTCTAGAAGCCAGATTTTTAAAAGAAACAGGTAAAATTCATATTCATATTATACTTTATTTAGTTTCACATATGTGAAATGTCATCTAAACCTTTAGTTAAAATAAAAGTTATTAGTGAGAAATTATTAGGGCTATAATTTTTTTTTTTTAAGACAAGGTCTTAACTGTGCTGCTCCAGTTAGCCTAGAACTCACTCTGTAGACCAGGCTGGATTTGAACTCCCAGAGATCTGCCTGCCTCTGCCTTTTGAGTAGTGGGATCAAAAGCTTGTGGCACCACACTTGGCCCTGGTACGTAATTTGTTGTCATTCATGTGTTTTTGTATTTATTTATTTATTTATTTATTTATTTATTTATTTATTTTTGCTGATTTTTGAGACAAGATCTTATATGTAGCTTTGGCTGTCCTGGAACAACTCGCTATGTAGACCAGGCTGGCCTTGAGATCCATCTACCTTTGTCACCCAAGCACTGGTCTAAAGGTGTGGACCACCATGCCTGGCTGCCCCAAGCATGTATTTCATACTTGTCACATGTCAAAATCAGTAGTGACCACATCTTAAGAGCTTGACATACATTCATGCCTGGGTCAGGGGTACCATTTTGAACTGTATAGTTCTAAAACTTCCTCTTCTCTTTGCTGGTGTACTCACGCTCACGCACACACACACACACACATGCACACACACACACACACACACACACACACACACACGAGTTTGAAAATGGAGTCTTCATCCCCATGACTGTGACAGTGGGGTGTCTGTAGAATCCCAGGAGATGTTGGTGGGGACTGGCTGGATAGGTGGGGGTTTGGCCGGGGCAGTAGGGCCTGGAAGCGATGGCCTCCTCCCTGATGCCATTTGTCTCCTTTAACCGCCCTAGTGATGGATCTTGTTACTATTGCTTAGCAGAGGAGAGGCTGGGGCCCAGAGAAGGTAAATAGTTTGCCTGAATTTCTACACAGCCTGTAAACAGCCTGGTGAGAATTTAAGCCAGCTTTCTCGACTCCGACTCCAGTGCTCTTCCCAACCCGCCACAGCTGCCCCGGGCTAGGGCAGGACACCAACAAATAAAAGCGAGGCGTCTAGACTGAATACAAACAGGCTGGAGAAAAGTGGGACACGGGGAGGATGTAGAGGTGGCCAAACCCAGGGCCCAAATCCAACTTCCCTATGCACAGGAAGGCTAGGCGAGCAACGTCTCCAGGGGCTGGGGCTCGTCAGTTGAAGATCAGAAACCTAAGCACGCAAGAGCTTGCAACACACGACCTTGGACAAGAGGAACAGTCTTGAAATACACAATGGAGAAAATAAAATGTCTCCCAACTGTGTACGCGGGATCCCGGGCGGGGGGGGGGGGGGGTGGCTCACAGAAGGCCTGATCACGGCTAAGACCTACCCTACCCTGGGCTCTGTCTCTATGCTTTCTTCTTTTGTCCAAAAGACTCTTATCCAGTCACAGCTCACAAAAGCCCTCAGATTCTAAAGTTGAGCTCAGTGCTTCCCAAACTCCCTAATAATGCTGCGGCTCTTTAATACAGTTCCTCATGTTGTGGTGACCTTCAACCAAAAAATTATTTCATCGCCACTTCATATCTGTAATTTTGCTACAGTTATGAATTGTAATGTAATATAAATATCTGATGTGCAGAATCTCTGATACGGGACCCCAAGGGAATTGTGACCCACAGGTGGAGAGCCACAGCTTTTCCTTCTTCTTCCCAGGGCTTCTCATGTAAGATGGTGGTTGACTCCGGCAGAAACAGGTGACCCCGGGGCACACATCACCTATTAGGACTGTCATGGTGACATATCTAGAATTCTTCCTTTCCATTCATGTCGTGTCTCCCAACAGCAAGCAGCCAGTCAACGTCACCCTTCCCATCCGTGATGGCTTCCAGGCCCTGCTTTGGTGAAGAACAAGTTGAGCACTTCCGGGACTAGGTTTCAGCAGTCATCATGCTGTCTGATTTCACTCTCTTGGAAGGTAGCGACCTTGCTGTAAGGGTGCCATCTACCCAGCCAGGAGACTGCAGAGGGAGAAGAAAGGGGAGAAGGGCTTATAAAACTCCAGTGCTCCTACCTCCCCAAACCGAGGGCCCAGACATGCAAATGAGCTCAGTGGGATTCTTTAGTCCCAGGGAACCACTCTAGCAGTGCTACTGTCTGCCCAAAAATACATTGGTGAGCTAAGTGTGGGGCTGCAGGGAGCTCGGAGTGTTGCCCACGTTTCTTGAATGAGGAGTGCAATGGTTCTAGTGATGTCTATCCAAAACAACACGGGTCTCACCTACAGGCAAAGGATGAGAAAAGACCAAAAGAGCTGCAGGAAGAGGCCATGGAATCTTTCCTATCCACACTCCAACACTTACTGAGGACCTGGCCCAATGTGCTGCACCTTGGTACTGAAAGACAACTCGTGGGCTCTAGTGGCTTTTGCTTATGCTAGCCTAGAAATGAAGGCTGGGCAAAGTAACCCTTGGAAGGCCCCACCGGGCTGGTTTCAGTCACTGGGAGATGGTTCAGCTGCATCCACAGGACATTATCTGTCAGGATGGAGATTACGGGTGGCCAGGAGAGGAAATGGTAAATATTTATAATCTGCCTGGACTTGGGAAATGCAAGACAAAGACAGCTTGAGGGAGAATGGACAGTGAGGGTGGGGGCAGGGATAGAAGTGATTCTGAAGGGAAAAAAGCAAGAGCATTTTTGAGAACAAAGCTGGGCCTGGGCCTTCCTCTCCAGGATGGAAGGGCTGGATTCAAAGATCTCTCTCTCTCTCTCTCTCTCTCTCTCTCTCTCTCTCTCTCTCTCTCTCTCTCTCTCTCTCTCTCCATCTATCAATGTATTTATCAATCAATCTATTCTTCTCTTATATATTATGTCCTAACTGCAGTTACCCCTCCCTCCTCTCCTCTAATTCCTTCTTCGCACCTTCCCTGTCCCCAGATCCACTCTTCCTCCATTTCCTTTCAGAAAAGAGCAGGCTTCCCAGGGAGCTCCAGAAAGCATGGCCTAGCAAGTTACCACATGACTAGGCACAAACCCTTATTTCAAGGCTGGAAGAGGCGACTCAATAAAAGAAAAAAGTCCTAAAAGCAGGCAAGAGGCAAAGGCACTCCCATCCCCACTCCCTCTGTTAGGAGTTCCGCAAGAATACCAAGTTTCACAAAGTAAGTTATACACAGAGGGTCTAGCTCAGACTACAGGCTCCCTGATTTTTGCTTTGGATGTGAACATTTTCAAAGACTTTGGAGTGTTGGTCTGTTTGTGAGGGGAGGTTCCCTGACGTAAGTGGGGTAAGCTCCTTCTCTGCTGGATGCTCCTGGTCTCACAGAACTGCTTGTCTGAGAGAGGAGAAACAGTACTTCTTTGACCACTAAGATAAAGACCAAAGGTTTGGAGATGTGGCTCCATGGTAGAGCACTTACATAGCTTGTGCTCAGCCCTGGATTTGATCCCCAGGACGGCAAAAAGGGATAATCAAAAAAGATAAAAATTGTATGTGGGAGGCAGAGGCAGACAGGTTATGTGAGTTCAAGGCCAGCCTGGTCTAGATATTGAATTCCAGGACAGCCAGAGCTTTTTAGAGAGACCTTGTCTCAAGATAAATATCTGTCAGTCTGTCTGTCTATCTCTATCTATGTATCTACCTACCTATGTATCTATGTAGATAGATAGATAGATAAATAGATAGATAGATAGATAGATAGATAGATAGATAGATGGATAGATAGAAAGAAAAAAGAGAGAAATAAGAAGAGACAAGTTAATTTGGAGAAAGTACTCCCTGGCCTTCGTATAGCCTCTGGAGGCCTTGGGCATTGATGCGTGTCAGGGTGCCAAAGGTGCCCTCTCAGAGCTTACAGCCCCTTCCATCCTTTTGTCTCTCACACATTCACAGTCCCCACGGGGTGCTCTCTGTGTTTGCCATGAGCCATGCATGGCTCTGCTATTTCTCCACATTTCCCATGAAGGTTCTCCATCTGGCTTCCAAGCAGGGCAGATGCCAGCACGTGCCCACTTCCTGGCGCTTCACCTGTCCCTTCTAAGGTCTGAGGACTTTATTCGTCATCTTTCCAGGCTTCCGGTAGGAAGACCACACACCTACAACCCCCTCACCTGGAGCTGCTGTAGCGATCCTGGCCTCAATGACCCCCCAAGTGATGGCCCAAGAAGACCGGCCCACAGGGACCTTTCCTCAGATGCTCTGCTGAGTGCCACCCAGAGTCCAGTTCAGGTCACTCTAAGTCCCACTGAGACTTCTGACTTGGGCAGGAATTTTGAGACTGCCGCTGAGTAATTTATTTCCCTAAGCCTTGGTTACAGGGAATAAATCTAGAAAGTGGACACAACAGCCTTACACTGTAGAGCCTCGGGGGATGAAGTGATGGGCATGTGACTTCTGTGGACACTGTCATTACATTGTCCTTGTTCCCATGACGATGCCTTTCTTCTTCTGAGTACCACTTTATTACATTTGGGTTGTTTGTTTTTCTCACTTTCTTTCCCAACTTGAACAGTCTCACTGGGTTGGACAGCAAATACACAGCCTTCTTCTTGCTGGGGAGGGAGCCAAGCCAGGGTGGGTTGAACCCTGCAGCCCAGGATGGCAGAAGAGGGAGGATTGCATAGGGGGGAAAGAAGAGATGGAGCAAGTCCTCCTTACAGGGATGCTGGACATGGGCTGGAGTGAGTGTCCACGGAATTAATGAACAAATAGAGAGGCCCACAGCATTTCAGGAATGTCCACCCTGACAGGAGATGCCCTGTGTCTGCCCTTCCATGTAGTACTAGGCCTGGGAAGAATCCTTTGTGGCTCGGGGTTCCAGGGGTCGAGAGTGGAGGCCCACAGGGTGACTGATCCACTTGTCCTCCTGTATCTTTCAGGGGCTGGGAGCCAGGAGACAAGCTTGTGGCACATATAGGAGAGACCTCGAGATCTGGGTTGGGAGAAGGCTTTCCCTAGACTTGAATAGTGGTTGTGTCCTGAGCTGGAGCAGGAACAGTCTTCTGAGGGGAGTATGAAGTCTGTACTTCCCCTCATCCCTCTCTCAGCTTTCCTTCCTGGGTCTGCCCTGTCTCTTGGCTACCTGTATGCCAGGCCTTCTGAGGCCCCGAGGCTGGGCCTGTTGGGAAGGCCTGCATCTAGCAGACGCCTCCAGAGCCAGAGCTGTCCTCCCTCTCACCACAACAATTCTGCTCATGGATCTTCCACATGAGCACATTCGCACGAGCTCTTGAGCACACAAGTGTGACAGGGGTCATTCTTCCTAGTCATGAGGTAGCTGCCTGGTTGAGTAAGGGCTCCCAGGGGTAGGATGAGGTGCAGCTGGGAGCCAACATCTTGGACGAGTCCCCGTGGGGCTGGGGGTGGGGTGGGGGCTGACCTGGCTGAGGTCCCGTGACCCCATGCTGCCCTCTGGGAGTTGCTGACTGCTTGCTAACAAACACCTCGTGGCTATTAATAACGCTCTATCTGGAAGGGACTGAACTGATAAGGCGAGAGGCACTCACTCTGGCCCTGCTCACCTGACTGCACAAGTTCAAATCCTGGCTGCTATTTCTGGATTCTGAGGTCCCAAATCCCCAACCACAGCCCCAAGTTTGTCTTAAGGCAAAATTGCCTTTCTGAATCTGAATCCTGTGCCACATCTGAACAACAAGCACCATGACACCTATTTCTTAGCATTCCGTGTGCTCAGGATCACACACTCTCCCTAACACTAGACTTAGACAGTAGTGTTCCAGTTCCAGAGATGAAAACACAGACACATGTGGCCCAAGAGGGTAGCCGACCTGTGGGACATGCTGGTGAACTTAGAGTGAGGAAAGAGAGAATTTGAAAGCTGGGCAGTAGTGGTGCACGCCTTTAATCGCAGCACTCGGGAGGCAGAAGCAGGTGGATCTCTGTGAGTTCAAGGCCAGCCTGGTCTACAAAAGGAGATCCAGGACAGCCAAGGCTACACAGAGAAGCTCTGTCTCAAAAACAAAACAGAAAGAGAGGGAGAGAGAGAGAGAGAGAGAGAGAGAGAGAGAGAGAGAGA
>JADRCD010220607.1:44340-56083 GCA_019843815.1 Montemys delectorum | reverse complement strand
AGAGAGAGAGAGAGAGAGAGAGAGAGAGAGAGAGAGAGAGAGAGAGAGAGAGAGAACTCAAACTCAAGTGTGGAGTTCAAATAACAGCCAGAGGAAACTGGTTTTATCTGGCTTCTAACCCATGGGTCTCAGGGATCAAACTCAGTCATTAGGTTTGGTGGTAAGTACTTTTACCTACTGAGCCATGTCTTGGGGTCATTTTGGGAGAATGATTGAACTTCTCCTATTCAGAAAAATTAGTTTTCTTCACTCAGGTGAAAAGAACACAGTGTGAAAGGTGCTAAGAACACTGTCAGCAGATTCACTGAGAATGCACTCAGCAGATGCGCATGTGTGTTTCTCTTTGCTCACTGAAGTCCAGAACATCCGTGACTCTTGTCTGCCTCCTGCTCACTTTCATTTACTTTTTATTCTTAGGGCCTTTTTCTTTTCCAAATTATTTTCCAAGACATAGATAACGATTCTGTTATCTTGATATGCCATTTAATGTCTGTTCAGTGAGAGCAGACTAGTGAAAGAGTCCCTGGAACCTAATGAAAAATGGAGTTGCGATACTATCCAGAGAAAATACAATTTGTAAAATATATTAAAGTTTACAAAAAGGATATTTGGGGGATTCTGTATGTCACATTCTTCATATGGGGAAAAACCATTTTGAGGCAACTTTCTGAAACTTATCCATGTTAACCCATTTTAAAACTGTACCGTCTGTCTGTGCCCTTAGAGGCACTTTGAGCTTCTTATCTCATGTGTACCAACACATGCCAGTGTGCTGAGCCCCTTTCTGCCCCCCACCCCCATCCAGAGAGAGCTTTCCAAAAGACAAAAGACTGTGACTATTGCTTCCCAATTGTTTCTTGCAGAGGGTGTTTCTTTCCATGTACAAATTTCAATAATGGAGTTCCAAGTTACTTAGCCAGAAGTTTCTAAGAGTTGTCTGCATGACGTAGACAGGTGCTCAAAAGTTTAGTGCTGGGCTCCAGACATGGTACAGTAATGGGTTGTGACATACCTTTCTGGTATAAAAAAATAACGATAGAATTGGGTACCGCACAGACATGCTGTTTTCTGTTTTTAGAGTTTGGGGCTCTAGCAGAGAAGACACAACTTGAGAGCAGCTCAAAGCTTGTGCTATCTCTCCCTTTCTCTCTATCAGCATTTTGCATCTGTCACACAGGAAGGGAGGAGCTTGCACAGAAAGCATACCTTGGGTGGAAGAGGCAGAGATTGTTATTCAGGGATGGAACGGTGAATGAAAAGAAAGGCAAGGTCTGGGGAGGGGACTATGCAGTCTTCCGATGGGCACTCCTCAACTGGGTTAAACAGTGGGCTGCACAAGCAAGAGGCAATGACTACAAGAGAACCAAGGAATTTATTGAGATTCGACTTGATGCTTTCCCATTGCTCTTGAGTTCCTGAGAGATACCTTTCTGGGGTCTCAGCTAAGTCTAGGTTATGGGATGAATTTTCCACTCTGCTCTGCTTCACTCTTAAAGTGTCCACACATGTATAACCTCTTGAGTCACTCTTTAAGGTACAGACAGTAAATGAATATTTTGAATAATTTTCTAATAAATTCAATAATAAATTCAATAGGTGAGCACATTCTTTGAAATAGGTAAGGCTTCAAAGCTGACTTAAGAATATAAAAAGTCATCACTTGATTGATTTATACAGACATATCTAGGATTGCTAATGCAAAAGGGAAAACACTGGCAAAGTTAGACCACCTTTTTTTTTGTTTGTTTGTTTGGTTTTTTTTTGTTTTTTTGTTTTTGTTTTTTTTTTTGAGACAAGGTTTCTCTGTGTAGCCCTGGCTGTCCTGGAACTCACTTTGTAGACCAGGCTAGCCTCGAACTCAGAAATCCTCCTGCCTCTGCCTCTCAAGTACTGGGATTAAAGGCATGAGCCACTACTGTCCGGGTCCAACTTTTTAACTTATGAAGAAGGTGTACTGATAGCAAGAGGTAGGGAAATGGGTGGATGGAAGAGAACAGATTCAAGAAGCAGACTGCACAAATGCAGCCAAATTGGGTTTTCAACAAAGGTATGAAAGCAGTTCAATGGGGGAGAAGAAGAGTGTTTTCTATGAGACAGAAAGAAAAACTGGCTATCACAACAAAAGGATGATTATATATGTTTTTTATATTGTACAATAAACGTTAAATTAATATGGACTTAGGAATGTGAAGGATTAGGCTATACAGCCTTTTCTTTGTAAACATACTTTTATTGTATGTATATGAGTGTTTGTTGGGATGTGTGTATGTGTGCACCGTGTACACGCCTGGTGTTCCCAGAGTCAGAGAAGGTGTTAGATTTCCTAGAACCCGAATTATAGGTGGTTGTAAACTACCAAGTACCTAACTTGGCTTCTCTGCAAGAGCACCAAGGGCTTATAACTGCCGGGCCACCTTGCCAGCCTCCTGACTTCACATCTCTTTATGAGAAGATAGAAAAAAAATTTTTTTTTTGTGGTTTTAGGTTAGGAGATTTTTTTCATAGGACGTATGAACTGATAAACATAGAAGTAGATCAACCAGCTTGAGAAAAGACCATTAAAATGAACAGATAGAATAAAACATGGGAGAGAGGACAGGCATTATGAACATCTGCAGGTACTTGTATTTAAAATCCACACAGGGATGTGAATACCCACTAAGAAAAGGGCCAATCCAAATTAGACACTCTGAAGGGGAAGATACATGACTGACTTATAGGTACTTGAAATTCTACTTAGCATCTGTTAGTCAGCTTTCAGTTACTGTGACAGTATATTTGAGACACAATGCCATCAACTTAAAAAAGAAGATAGATGTATTTTGGCTCTCGGATTTGGAAATTTTGCTATGTGAAATGGTTTGAATAAAAATACTCCCTCATAGGCTTAGGTGCACCATCAACTTGGTCCTGTTGGTAGTGCTGTTTGGGGAGGTTTAGGAGGCATGGCCTTGCTGGAGGGAGTATGTCACAGGAAGTGGGCTTTGAAAGTTGCAAGAATCCAGCTCCTTCTCTGCTTCTTGCTCACGATGCGTTCTTGACTCACGATGCGATCTCTCAGCTTTTTGTTCTTGCTCCATGTTTCCACACCATGAGGGACGCTTCCTCCACAGGAACTGTAATCCAAACCAACTCTTTCCCCATTAAGGTGCCTTGGCCATGGTGTTTTATCACAGCAACAGAAAAGTAGATAATAACAGCATGTAATAAACCGGCCTCCTGGCTCCAGCTTCACAGTAACAAAGCATGGCACTGAGGGAGTGTGTCCAGGAGGAGGCCTGTTTACCTCACATCAAATGCTAGACAAGGGGAAAGAGGAAGAGGCCGGGGTCCCTTCGAGGACTTGACCGCCAGTGACCTCAAACCCCTAACTCTTAGAGATTTCTGCCAGATTCCGATAGCATCCTGAATTTGTTGCCTTTAGTACACAGGCCTCAGGCGACTCCTTCAGTTCCACACAAGAGCGGCATCCTTAGTCATCAGGGACATGGAGATTACAATCCAGTGATACTACTACACAATGCCATCACTTTGCAAGAGAATAAAAATGTGATTTCATAGAAATAAACACATGCCACATGCCTCTCATCCAATCCAGCTGTTTCTCTGCCGGACGTTTAAGGGAAATAAAAAATACATAGCTACATAAAGGCTTGTATGTGCATATTCGAACATTTTTATAAAAGTGCCAAATTGGAAACACACACACCCATTAAAAATTATTCTCTACACACAGAGAAACATTTCCAGAATAAAGAAAGGACAAACTCCATGCACCACATGGATGCATCTCAATATCACTGTGGTAAATGAATGAAAAGAGGCATTTACTGTACGGCTTCTCTCATGTCCAACACTAGAAATGGAAGGCTTATGTGATTATAAATGCGCTTTGGCACCTGCCTGTAGACTGAAATCCACATTGCTCTGGATTGTGTGGGCATCTGGTTCTGTTTGGAATCATCTTGACACATATCCCTGTTTAGTGACCATATAAAGTAGAAATCTTTGGGTCTAGGTCCAGAATGACACAGTTCACCTTTTTGTGTCTACTTGGCAGAATAGAGGACAGCTATAGTAGAGTCCAAATGAAATGAGTTATGGAAATAATTATAATGATAAGGTCTGATGGAAATTTAATTTATTCTTATTGTTTGATATTAACAGCTTGAGAGAAGCCACAAAATTGGAATTTCATAGCTCATCAGCAAGCACAGCCATGGATTTGTGTTAAAATTGGCTTTGAACACACACACACACACACACACACACACACACACACACACACACACATACACACACGTTCCACAGATTCTGATTCTTACAACTGAGACAAGACTGGACTTTTTCCTAATGCCATCAGTGATTCCAGTGACCATTGCAGGTTACAAATCAAATCCTAAAAGATCAGGTAGGTGACTGTTCATTGTGGTCACCAACAAGGAGATCTCAGGCATTTCTAAACCAGCTCGTCCCTTTATTCTCTCTTTCTGGTTTTCCACAGGCAGTCTCAATATATTCCTGTCACCTTGGCATAGTAGCTAATTGTCACGGTTGGCTTTGTTAACTTGACATAGCCCATATCCTAGAATCACCCAGGAAGAGAATCTCAGTGAAGGATTATCTATATCAGGTTAGCCTCTGGTCATGTCTTGAGGATTGTCTTGATTAAGTTAGTTGGTGTAGGAAGGAAGATATAGCCCACTGAGAGTGACACCATTCCCTAGGCAGGGGTCTCAAACTAGATAAGGATTCGTAAGTCAAGCTGAGCACAGCAGGCAAGCAAGTTAACAAGAATGCATACATTTCTTTCTTCTTTTGCTTGTGGATGTGTTGGGACCAGTTGTTTGAAGTACTTGTCTTACATTCCTCTCAATGATGGGCTGTAACTCAGAATTGTGAGCTGAAACAAACTTTTTCCCAAGTTGCTTTTTGTCAGAACATTTTATCACAGCAACAGAACACTAGTGGTACTTTATTTCATCCTCTGTCTATGGCATTGCCACTGAATAATAATATCTAGCTGACTGAAGGGAACTCCTTCCCAGGTGATTTATTTTTTTATATTAGAGTAGGTGTCATAGAACTTTTAAGGGAGGGACTGGGGCTTGTTTAGCCCTGGGGTTTCTCTGGTGTCTTGGGCAGGCGGGAGCTCCCGTGAATGCAGAGTCCTGTAGGTAGGAAAGATGTATGCAGGAGGGATGCTCACTTTGGTGGGACAGTAGTATGGCCCACTGAGGAAACAGCTCAGAAGGGTCAGGGAAGGACGGAATAAAGACTGTGGGGGACTGAGGAAGATATGGACATGGCAAAGAGAGAAAGGAAACCCACCTTTGCCCCTCACCTGTAAATTCTGACCCCACCTCTTCCTTTTCAAGCTCTGTATCTTACAGGAAAGAGCTTTTTTACTTGTTCCTCCCTGGAAACACATGCTTCCCAAGTCCCTCACAGCAGGCACATGGCTGTGCATTTAGCATTGCCTTGTTTTCCTAACTCATACCCTTAGCACTTAAATATTTCCTTGGTTAAAAATTAGAACAGCATACACATACACAACACACATTGAGTTGTTTTCATCTTGACTCCATCTCTCCTGTTTCCCTCCAGCCCTGTAGGTGATAATTTTTATTAGTATTTTTTGTTTATTCATCTACTGTTTTATTTTATAGAAATATAAGAATTGTATTTATATATTCCTATTTCTGACTTTTTTTAATCAAAAAGATAGCATACTAAATGCTTCTATATGTTTTTTCTTTTAAAGAAACCTGGCCCTCTCATCTCTGACCATGCATCATCTTCAACCTTATAGGCAGTTGTATGTGTATGTGTGTGTGCACAAGTGTGCACATGTGTTTAACCCATTCCTACTGTTGAGTACCTAGGTTGCTTACTTTTTCATGTTAAGTACACTGTGGAAATTGCAACTAGCTGTGGAGAGTTTGTCATCGTGGGCCTTTGCGTATTTATTTTCTTTTCTTTCTGTGGTGACTTGGCTTTTCTCGAGAATCCACAGGTCATGTCTATGGTAATGGTGAAGCTCTCTTGCTCATGTTTGTCTCAGCCTGCTTCTGGATGCCTGTCTGATATCACAGGGTTGGGAGCTCACAAACATCTCTCTCAGCTACCTCCAAATGCATGTTGGTTGTTCCTTTCATGTTTCTCTGCTATTGTCTCCTCCCAGTAAAAAGGCCACACCAGGAAGGATGTCATACTGGCTCTTCTCACTGAGCTGAGAATCTTTGTCTGTCTACATCAAGCAGAGCAGTAAACTCAGTTTTGCTTCTTGCATAGGTCTTTTCATTCTTATTTGCTAATATCAATGAACTACTTGGTCTCACTGTGTATCCCTTGGAACTCACTATGGCGACCTGGCTAGCTTACAGACTTGTAACAATCCCCCTGCCTCTTTAGTTATACCTAGACACTCATCTAACAATGAAGTTGCTGAGAAAGAAATCAGGAAGACAGTTGCAATCACAAGCATCTCATGAAGAAAAAAATAATTACTTTGTCATAAGCTTAATCAAAGTGACAAAAACTTGTACACTGAAGACCATAAATCACTGAAGAAAGGACATGATGAAAGGATAGTTCATGTCCATGGATCAGCAGATCAATACTGTCAAAATGAGACTGTCACTGGAGACAATCCATAGACCCAGTGCATTCCCCATCAAAACAGTTACCTTTCTCACAGACCTAGAAATATAATCTGGTTCTCAGCAAGGTGCCAAACACATCCCCAGGAGAAAACCCAGCCTATGACGGGTGGTGCATCTACATTAGAGCCCCATCTCTCACCACATGCAGAAATCAACTTGCAATGGACCCAAGGGCTTAGTGAAAGGCCTAACACTACTGGAGGAAACTTTAACATGGACATAGGCATGATTTTCTGGAAAAGACTTCAAACTTAGAAACTACCTCAGAAACTTCATCCAAAACCGGCAAGTGTGATTGTGTGAAATAAGAAAACTTTACAGCAAAGGAAACAGTTAACCAAGAGAAGAGACAAGTTTACAGAATCAGAAAAATATCTTTGCTAGATGAATATTAGTCAACAGGACTAATACCTAGAACATTCAGAGAATTAAAAACCACTGACCACCAAGAGATTGAGATATTCAGTAAATGGACAAATGAATGGAGCAGACAAATCTCTAAAGAAGATATGCAAATGGCCAGTAAGTGCATGAGACCAATAAAGCAAGCACACAATATCTTTAGCCATGATTGAAATGCATATCAAAACTACACTGGGGTTGTATCTTAGCTTAGTCGGAACAGCCATCACCCAGAAACCACAAAACCACACGTGCTGGGGACAGTGGGGCTGGAGTTAGGTAAAATGAATCCTTTTACATCAATGGTAGGAGTGTAAATTAGTCCAGCCACTGTGGAAATCGGTATAGAAAAAAGTTCTTCAAAGGACTGAAGGCAGCAGTACTGTGTGATCAAGTCATCCCAGTTCTGAGTTTCTGTCTTAAGGAATCTAATCAGTCCAGCCCAACATGGGTGTGTCTGCTCACCATGTTTCTTGAGGCATCACTACAGCAAGATCCAGAACCAGCCTAGGTCCCTGTCAGTAGATAAATAACAGGTAGAGAAAATGTATAAATGCATGTTGTTAGCATAGGAAGATGAGATAGATATGCATAGTGGAGAATTCTTCAGTTACAAGAGTGTTCTTTTCAGGATGATGGCTGGAACTGCAGGTCACTGGACCATCTGAACTAACACAAATACACGAAGGCAGATGTTATATGATTTTTTTTCTGTGTGGAACTCAAGACAGAGATCGACGAGAAAGTAGAAAAGGCGCCAGTAGAGATGAGGGGGCAGGGCAAGAAAGGTGGGTAACCATAAGAAGGGTAAATGTTTCTCAAAGTATGCCATATGGTGTATAAAAATGTCAGGAGGAAACTGTGCCTTTTGTACAGTTAATACACAGTGTGCACAAAATCCAGAGAGGAGCATCCTCAGGAGACAATGTGAGAAATCTCTTAAAGTATAATAATAATAATAATAATAATAATAATAATAATAATAATAAAATGCATCAACCTAAAACAATAATGAGTAACAACTGATTTTTTTAAAAAAAAACCTTCCCCTATGTCTCTACTACCGTTGTGTAAAAGGTTTTGGAAGAAAGTTCCCACCCTCCCGGTGGACCCTCATCCCCCTCATTGGGAATGTAGCTCTTGCTGGTAATGAAGGTAGTTGCACTACTGTTTATGACGAGAGACCAAGGGCGGCTCTTCCTGAGAATGAGGAGCTCTGGCAGTCAGGGACCTGCCCCATTCACCATTGCCCCCTCAGCATCTGCCATGATGCAGAACGATGCATGCACCTGCCCAGTATACATTTGCAGAGCTTGCCTTTACAGGGCAACTTCAGTGGGGGCACTTCCAGGCTCATTGTCTGCCACACCCAGACTGACAAAAGATGCGTCCTAGCTTCTATGGCTTGGGCTACATAATTTTCTCTGCTTGGGAGATTTTTCTTCTTGATGCTCATCTAAAACCTATCAGATTCTAAGGCCCAGCATCTCTGAAAGTAATACCCAATGATCCTGAACTCACTAAAGCCCACAAGGAAGCTTCTTCCTTTAGAACCAGATGAACTAGAACCAGAGAGTCCTGCCATTGCAGCTTCCACGAGCCTGGGCTCAGGCAGACCACCACCATGCTGCTTCTCAGCAAGTCTGTCAGCTTGCCCTTGGAGCCTTGGAGGCTGAAAGATGAGCACTTTACAGCTTTACTGGGGAATGGGGAGGCCGTGGAACAATCAATATAGTAACAGTTTATAAAATCACAAAGTCTTATGTACTTCTGCCAAGCATACAGGGGATGTGTAATAAATTAAAAGAAAGTATAGAAACTTTTTATTTTTACACTGAGAAATGTTCTATAAGTGGAAAGTTATCTTCTGTTGAAGGAGGAAGGGGGAAAGAGGGAGGGAAGGAGAAAATGAGAGAGGGGGTGGGAAAGAAGGAGGGAGGGAGAACAGGGAGAGGGGAAAAGACTGGAGAGAGAGAGGGAGAATGGAGTATGGCTACTCATTTAGTCTCAATGCATGCAGACTAATGCCACCTACCCACAGGGCAATAGCAAAGTGTCAGTCCGAGACACAGCTTATGGCTGCAATCTACCTGTTATAGATGGTTAATGGACAGTCTCTTTAGATCACTGCTCCGTCTTCAGTACCTGACTTGTCACAGCTGTGGAAGTTCTGAGAAGGAGCTCCTGTGACAAAAGCTGGCTGTCCTCTACTTCCTGCCTTCTCCTGGACAGAGTTCCATGGGCTCATACAAGTCTTTTTGTACAGCCAGCTACTAGTACTTGAATATGTTCAGAGGTCATATCCATAATACCAGGCTCTTGACCAACCGTGGTCATCACCACCAGAACAATTTTACAACGGGCCGGCCCTGTGAGTTCTATTAATCCAGACGAACTTCACTTCGGACTAATTTCATGCTGCATGTCTGAATTCCCACTGAGCCAATCAAGTCTGCAGGATTTTTGTTTTCCTTGTTCCGTCTGAAGACTTGGTGACAGGAAACAGGGCTGAAGCAGCTGCTCTGCCTCACTGGGGAGAAAGGCTGCACGTGTTTCCTGAATGGAGTCATCTGCTGGACTCTTGCAGTCATGGGCAAGAGGACGAAACAGTGGAGAGGGCTTTTGAGAAGCTCAATTAAAGGCAACAAATTACTCACAAAACATTCCAAAACACTCAAACAAGAAAGAATACTTTGGGGCAGCTAGGTAGCACAGAGGGTAAAGTCACTTGCTGTCAGGCCTCAGGACCTGTGTTGTTCCCTGGGACTCCAAGGGTGGAGGGAGAGAACCAGCTCCCACAGGTCGTCCTCTGATCTTCACTTGTATACCATGGCATACCTATTCTCCCAATAAATAAGAATGGCATACCTATTCTCCCAATAAATAAGGAGAATGTAAAAAAAAATAAGGAAAGTTTTCATAACATACCAGTACATTATAGTATGGTATGGTATGGTATGGTATGGTATGGTATGGTATGGTATGGTGATGGTGCTCCAGAATGTGTCAGTTTATAGCATGCCCTATGGTTTTGTTTGTAGAAAAGCAACTGCCCGTTCATGAAATGGCACAGAGATTCTAGAGCAGTGGTTCTCAATATGTGGGTCACATGGTTGCCTAAGACCATCAGGAAATACAGACATTTACATTGTAGTTCATAAAAGTAACAGCCATGTGCTTATAACATAGAAATGAAAATAACTTTATGGCTGGGGGTCACTGTCACATGAGGCACTGTATTAAAGGGTCACAACATTAGGAAGGCTCTAGAGGACATCAGAAGTCACCTTCTGATGTTCGTCCTCCTGCCCTGCCATGCCCACCTCCACACAATCACGTAGACCCTCATAACTTTGTTCCTTGAGTGCCAGGTTTGGCAGCTGATTTATAACAAGCATGTGTCCTGTTCTAGTGAGCTGAAAAGAATTACTCTGATTTCAAGTGCTCTTGAGCAATTCATTGAAACACCCCCTGCCCACCTCCACCCCCAAAGAAAACTCAGGATTTGCTTGGTGTGGCATTTTAATGTTTCATCCTTTCTCATCAATGTATTCATCCAGTGTTTAGGGCAAATTAGTGTACAATCATGGATTTAAAGAAACATTTTCCATGGCAGACACTGAGTTGATTGACAGGCTGGCTGTGTCTACCATCATTGTATGGGTGCTTAGGAGAGAAGCAATCACAACGAAGGCTGGATCCTGCCTAGGTGAGCTCACCCTCTGGCTGTGTAAAGACACATTTTTTTCTGACTGTAGTCTTCCCTCATTTATGGGTATTAAGTACCATCCACTCATAGCCCACTCCTAAAACGCTTCTCAGCCCTTTGGTGGCTGTAACTGGCGCTTGGAAATCAACATGAAAGAAATTCCTTAAGAGGTTAGAGCTAGAAATACAGTCTAGCTATGCCATCCCTAGGTATATGCTCAAAGGGCTCTTTATCCTACCATAGAGATACTTGTGCATGTGTGCTCATGGTTGCTTCATTGACTATAGCTAGGCAATGGAAACAGCCTAGATGCCCCGTAACTGATGGACAGATAATGAAAATGTGGTCCATACACACAGTAAGATTTTTGTTTGACTGTGATGAGGAAAAAATGAAAGTATGAAATAGATGGAACTGGAAAGTCACCAGAAATGAAATAGCCTGGGCCTGGAATCACAAACGCTTCGTGCTCTCCCTAACACATGGATCGCTCGCAGCTTCAGTTCTTTAGGTTTGTAGTGCAACTTGGAGTGTCTCATTTGGGGATGGAGAAAGATGCAAAGTGGCTCCGTCTTAAAAGGCTGATGTGATGGTCTTCGGGTACCACAGATGTGTTCTGTGTAGCCCTGGATGTCCAGGAACTCAATCTGTAGACTAGGCTGGCCTCAAACTCAGAGATCCTCCTGCCTCTGCCTCCTGAGTGCTGGGATTAAAGGTGTGCACCATCATGCCCTGTACTTTTCAAATTTTAGAATGAGGCCACTTCTCATAGAATTTGAAACAGGCTTGTCCTAACAAGAAGAGGGTGTTGAATGATTCTTGTCTTAGTCAGGGTTTTTATTTTTGTACAAACATCATGACTAAGAAGCAAATTGGGGAGGAAAGGGTTTATTTAGCTTATTTTTACATGGCTATTGATTACCAGAGGAAGTCAGGACTGGAACTCAAGCAGGTCAGGAAGCAGGAG
>JADRCD010220607.1:16011-44330 GCA_019843815.1 Montemys delectorum | reverse complement strand
CCAGGGATGGCACCATCCCTTTGATCACTAATTGAGAAAATGTCCCATAGCTGGATCTCATGGAGGCATTTCCTCAACTGAAGCTCACTTCTCTGTGATAACTCCAGCCTGTGTCAAGTTGACACACAAAACTAGCCAGTACAATTGACCCCTTGTCAACTTGACACACAAACATATCACTATTAAGTCTCAACCCTTATGTTTTTATTTATCCCCAAGATCTAAAGTCCCACAGTCTTTACATATTAAAAGTTCAATCAATTTAAAATGTCTAATATCTTTTAAAATTTAAAGTCTCTTAACTGTGGGCTCCACTAAAATACATTCTTCCTTCAAGAGGGAAAAATATCAGGGCACAGTCATAATCAAAAGCAAAACCATTGTCTGGGATCCAACTCACGATCTTCTGGGCTCCTCCAAGGGCTTTGGTCACTTTTCCAGCTTTGTCCTTTGTAGCACACATCTTTATCTTCTGGGCTTTAGATGCCTGTATTCCATTGCTGCTGCTGTCTTTGGTGGTCACTGTATGGTACTGGCATTCCCAAAACACTGCTGTAACTAGGCTTTACCAGTAGTCTCTCATAGACTGTCTTCACGGTGCCAAGCCTCAACTCCTTTGCATGACACCTTTAGTCCTGGGCCATGAATTGCAAACTGAGGCTGCACCTTCACCAATGGCCTTCCATGGCCTCTCACTGTGCCGAGCTTCAGCTGCTCTCCATGACCCCTTCATGCTGTCAAAACCAGTACCACCTGGGTGACTCTTACACATTACCAAGTCCTGCTGCAGCACAAGGTACATATAACCTTGGCTATTTCTGGAACACAACCTCTTAGTGCTCTCAGAAAACACTCCCCAGAAGATGTCACCTCAATGATGCTGGTCTCTTCTTAATCACCGCTAATTTCTTAGCTCCAGCTAACCAGCATCAATAGTCTCAGCAATGCAAAGTTTTCATTTTAGTAGTTCTGGTATTTTGTTAATCACAGCTGATACTTCAGCCCCAGCTAACCAGAACCACAGAATCTTTACAATCAAAACAACATGGCCCTGATAAGAGTCTTTAATCTTCCCTTTGAAATTTCACAAGCCAGGCCTCCATCTCTGTACTGTTCTCAACAAGATCTTCCAAGCTCCCACAGACATTCCACAGGGTTCTTAACAGTGGCTCTTCTAACTCAAAGTTCCAAAGTCCTTCCACAGTCTTCCCCAAAACATGGTCAGGTTGTCACAGGAATACCCCACTTCTGATACCAATTTGTCTTAGTCAGGGTTTCTATTTTTGTACAAACATCATGACTAAGAAGCAAATTGGGGAGGAAAGGGTTTATTCAGCTTATTTTTACATGGCTATTGATCACCAGAGGAAGTCAGGACTGGAACTCAAGCAGGTCAGGAAGCAGGAGCTGACGCAGAGGCCATGGAGAGATGTTTTTTGCTGGCTTGCTTTTCCTGGCTTGCTCAGCCTGCTCTCTTATAGAACCCAAGACTTCCAGTCCAGGGATGGCACCATCCCTTTGATCACTAATTGAGAAAATGTCCCACAGCTGGATCTCATGGAGGCATTTCCTCAACTGAAGCTCACTTCTCTGTGATAACTCCAGCCTGTGTCAAGTTGACACACAAAACTAGCCAGTACAATTCTTAATTTATTTTTATTACAATTCTCATAATGGATGTGATTAAATGAGAGCTGAATAACCGATGAGCTTCATTCTTCAGATTTTGAGAAGAGTTTTAAAATCTGAATGTCACGATTGGGCAGCGTCATTCCTGAAGGTACACTCTTCAGCAGTCAGATTATTTGATATTTCAGAATGGCTCATCCTCCCCCTTTCCATTGGTCAAGATCACTTAGACACATGAGCCAAAATGACAAAAAAAAATTCCATTATAAAATTCTCATACATATTGGATTGAATCATACTGGAGAAGACCAGGAAGAAGTCTCATATGACACTTCAGGATCATATTTTAGACTTCCAGTTTGGGAGAGAGAGCAGTCTAGACATTTAAAAATTCTCTGTGGCAGAGCAGTCACCTGAGTTCTGGGTTTGACTGAGAGACCCTGTCTCAATGAGTAACACACAAAAGCATTTGAGGACAGTGCCTGACAGCAACATTGGGCCTCCACAGGCTAGTGCACACATGTGTATACACAGCAGCACATACATGCACATTCCTATTCATGTACATACAACTCCTGCCCTCAGCTTATGGAAAATTAAAATACCAAACCCTATTGCTCTTTTAGTCTCCATTAGGAGAATGGAAGGCAAGCTACATAGTGGGAGAAACACACTTTCTAATCGTATGTCTAAAAAAACTCGTATTAAGAATACACAAAATCCCTCAGATTTACCAGTAAAGTGATGATTTGCTAAAAACAGTAGTAAAAGATTTTTAACTCTGAGTTCACCAATAAATGGCAATAGCAAATACATAACTTTTTGGAAAATGGAGATTAAATCAATGAAATAGCATACATGCAGTAGAACAGTTAAAAACAACAAAACAGCTAGTCCTCCTCCTTGTCATGGATTGAGCACATGTATCACATACTGAGGGCTTGGTCTACAGTTGGGTGATGCTAATTTGGGAGGTTCTAGAAACTATTTAGTTGGGCATAGCTGGAGTAAATGGGTCACTCTGGGTGTGTCCTTGGGCTCACCCTTATCCTAGTCTTCTCTCTGTGCATCTCTCTGCTTTCTGGCTGTGGAATGAACAGCCCTTGACACATGAGGCCATGAACTGTGGCCTCACCAAGAGCCCACTAAGGACCAACGACTGATACCTCCAATTCTGTGACACAACATAAGTCCCCTTCCTTCCTGTGAAGTACGCCAGACATCACAGTGTGAAGTGTCTGGCTAACACATCCCTCCCACCAAAAAACGTCCAACCGACAACTCGATCCAAATAGTTTATAATAACACAAGATGGCACAGTCACTTTGCAAAGCAGTTTGACAGTGTTTTATGACCTTAAATCTACAACAATCAAAACAACCAAGCAATTAATTTGTAGGTGTTTACTCAAATGAAATGAGAACTCGTGTTCATTCGAAGAACAGCAGCAGAAACAGTAAGAGGCAAAAGCTGGGACTGTCACACATGCCTCCAAGGTGGGAATGAAGAGCTGTGGCCTATCCACATCGTAGAATCTACCTAGCTTTAATGTGAAGAATCCTCCACATAACACAGATGGATTTTGAATGTGGATGCTAAGCAAGAGAAGCAAAATGTAGAACTCAGATGCCTCCATGACTGCATTCCTGTGGCATTCTTAGAAAGGTAGCATCGAAGAGACGTGAAAATCAGTGATTGCTGGGGTGGGGAGGGATGGGGTAGTTATTGAGAGAGGGGGAGGGATGGATGAAGGGAGGGAGAGGTGGGGTGGGCAGAGGGGAGAAATAGCAAAGTGTTGGGGGTTCAATGGAAGGAGGGAGGAAGGAAAGGGGGAGGGAGAGGGAGAGAACACAAAATCTCTTTGGCTGTGTGAAGGAAGTTTTGTGGGTGACAGAACATTTCTACTTCCTACTGTTGTGTTAAGGACTTTTGCATTATATTCATAATTATAGATTATTAATCTTAGATTGTTAATTAATCAGGTTGTTAATCTTGCTTTTAAAAAAATGGCCCCGGGATTTCATATCAAAGCAGTATAAGCATCATGAAAAATTGTAATGGATTCTACCTTCTAATTCCTGGAAGAAAATGTCTTAATTCTTCCTTTTCATTGAGTTTTTTAGTGAGGTCATCTGATGTTGGCTATTTCTTTTTTGGCAGTTTTAAAATTCATTTTTTTAAACTAGAATTCAAGGTCTCACATGGTTAATTGAAGGCCATCTATTTGAGAGAGTTATGATAGATACTTCCAGACACCCATCCACTTCGTCTATGACTTCAAGCTGGTATTAGCTCTGCACCTTTTGATATTTACAGAGTTTGAGGGAATCTCTCACCTCACTTCTGATATTTGAGCAATATGTCTTCATTCTTAGTTTCTTTCTCAGACTTGTTGAATGTCAATGTTATTGATGTTTCCAAAGAACTAGCCCTTCCTGTCAATGATTGTTTCCTCTTTTCAATTGCAATGATTTCTGCTCTTACCCCTTTCTTTTTTAAGTTAGTTCTACTTGGTTCTTCTTTTCTTACTCTCTCTTTTTAAATTACTTATTTTTATTTTGTGTGTGTGTGAATGGTTGCCCCATGTGTGTCTGAGTATGTGCACCATATGTGTGCAATACTTACAAATGTCAGAAGAGGGCATGGGGCCCCTGGGACTGGAACAAGCAACAGAAGTGATAAACTTAGGAGAGATGGAGGAGATGGGAAAGACTCCGTGAACTGGAAGACAGACTAATACCAATGATCCAAATGAACCTGAGAAAACAATCACTTTTATTTTTTTTTATTTTTAGGAGCAGAACTTAGTTTCAGGGACCAATACACAGACTAATAAAGGTCTGACATTGTGTCATTAGAGCTCTAGAGTGAGAATAGAAATAAAACTAAGCCAAAAATAAAAACCCCCAAAACCAAAACCCAGAGAAATAATGACAGAAGTCTCTCCAAATTTAGCAAATGGAAAGAAGGAATACAGATTTGAGAAATTTGGTAAGGGGCTGGAGAGATGGCTCAATGGTTAAAGCACAGTTTTCAAGTGTGAAGCCCTGGAAGTAGAGTCAGAGATGAACCTGAGCTTCCATGTGGGTGCTGGGAACTGAGCCTGTAAGAGCAGCCAAGCCAGAGCTCTCAGCGAGCCATCTCTCTAGCCACCTATTCTAGTTGTTGTTGCTGCTGCTGTTGTTGTTGTTTTGAGACAGTCTTATGGTATCTGTGGAGGATTGCTTTTTAGACTCTAATCCATTGGTTGGGAGGATACTAACATCTGGGAATGCTGAAATTCCTTATACAAAAAGGTTCAGTGTTTGTATACAACCTGTGCACATTTTTTCATTTCTTTCACAGCATTTCTAGAGGATTTGTAATAAACAATGTAAACACTCTTATTCCAGGGGTGGAGAGATAGTTTAGCAGTTAAGAGCACTTGCTGTCTCTTTTGCAGAGGACCTGGGTTCAGTCCCCAGCACCCATGTGACAGCCCACCACCACCTATAACTCCAGGCTCAGGAACTTTCTGGCCTCTGAGGCACTAGATACTCATGTGGTGCACATACTTACAGGCAGGCAAACACTCATATACAGAAAATAAAAACAAATCTTAAAAATAATAGTGCTTATATCATATTGTTTAAAGAATAATCACAGGACAAGAGAGATAGATCGCTTAGTGGTTAAGAGCTCATACTGCTTTTGTAGAGAACCCGTGAGTTCAGTTCCTAGCATCTATATTGGACAGATCACAACCACTTGTAATACAAGCTCCAGGGGACTGGATGCCTCTGGTCTCCTGGGGCACCCATGCTCATGTGCGTGCATCTCCCCTGTCCCCACATGCATTTAAAAAAAATAACCATAAGAAAACATAGTAAGGATGTAACTCCATACATGTCCTATAAGATGTAAACACAACACCCTAGTCTAAAAACCCAGTATACATCAGCAGCAACTCACCCACCATGACTGGGAGTGGAGCGAACTCCCTAATAGAAATGGGGTCTAATTTTTTCAGGTGTCTCCATTGTGATCATGATGCATACGGTTGCCAGTTGATGGAGGTGAAAATTGCACTCCCTAGACCAGGAGCCCAAGCCTGACATGGCCGAAAGTCTTGGCTTCCATACTCAGCCTTCACTGATATGGCTGGAGATGGGGCTGCGTTCTTTTCCTTTGCTGTCTCTTTTAAGCAGAGAAAGTACTGTGCAGAACTCTGTCATACTCCATCTGCTCTCATTGAGGACGACTGACTGAAGAAAGCAGCCTTGGCTCACAGTATTTTTTGACAAACCGGAGTTTCTGCACTGTTGGCTTCTTTAGCTCCACTGAAGTAACTGATGTAAAAAAAAAAAAAAAAAAAGTCCCAGGGATGTGTCACCAAATCACTTCTCCGGTCTCTAGGTCGGTAGCCAGTCTACCTTTTGTCCAGCTTTCAGAGTCTTCTCACATTTACAGTATAAATAGTGCCTTAGGAATTTCAGGGAGAGGAGCAGGTAAAAGACTGTGCGCGCACACACACACACACACACACCCCAGAAGCAGAATTTGCCCAAAGCATTCAGTAAGCATCCTCGTGGCTATTTCTCCATCCTGATGACAGTATGATATGATCCTTCAGAAAGGGGACCCAGGAGCCTGAGTGGCCCCAAGAGCTCTTTGTAGGCTCTTTATTCCAAATCTCAGAATCTTCATCTATAAAGCTGTACTTCCTGGACCATGTTGCTAAGTCTCGTGAAGGATTAACATGATAACACATAAGCACTTACTATTTTATGCTGTTACTGAGAGCTTGAAATACGGCTAGTGTGTGGGGAGATGAAGCTTTTCAATTACTTAGCTTTGGAGTCATATTAAGTTAAAGAGCCACATCTAGCTGGTGGCTCTTCTATTGGGCAGACAGATTTACCTTGCTATAAAATAAGATTCCTATAATCTCTACAGGGATGATGCAAAAGCAGAAACAAAGATGTAAACGGGCTTTGGAAAGATTGCCACCTACAAACTTAAGTGAGCTTACAGCCCATATAATAACTCAAGGATGTTTTGGGTACAGGATGATCTTACCCCTGACTGTAAAGTGAGATTCTTTGTCACAAGTAGAATAGAGAAGCCAGAAGTAAACAAGAGGGAAGGGGAGGGAAGGCTGGTCTCTCTTCAAAGTGTGTCTTTGCCTGTGATTCACACTCACTGGACCACATACTGGACCACATACAATGCCTGCCTCCACATTGTCAACTGCCGAGTTTTGCCTTATGTGGTAGCATGGGGGATGGGGGGTCTGGGCACTGGTGGTGGGATCTCCCGACTTTGAGTCCACTGCAGACAATCGATTTTGAAGGCAGATGACCAATAAGAATATATTTGGGTATGATTGACATGGTGAGCCCTGTCTCTAGAAGCTCTAAAGGAGCCAAGGGAAGTTACAGTTTTATGTTAGTGAGTTCACGAGTCCTCCAGAAAAGGTGTAGTTTCCATGAAGAGGAAAAAAAATCCTTTCTACACTCTTAAAAATGGGAACAAATGGGCTGGCAGGGTTTTCTGCACACAAGGCCACCTAGGCAACATCAGGAAACTCACTCCTGCTTTCTATTCAATAGACACTTGGGGCTAGAAAGCCTGAGAGTCCAGAGACTATAATTCTGTCAGTTACATTGGTTGTTGGTAGGCTTTTGTGACTTTGAGGGGTCACCCCCTGTTGTTTGGTTTCTAATGCTATACGCCATGACCAACATGAACTTATGGAGAAAAAGATTTACTTTCTTGTACAGTTAGCAGTCCATTGTGAAGGGAAGTTGGGGTAGGAACTCAAGGCAGGAACCTGGAGGCAGGAGCCAAAGCAGAAGCCATGGAGGGGTGCTGCTTCCTGGTGTATTCTCCTTGGCTTGCTTAGGTAGATTCTTATATAACTCAGGAACACCTGCCCAGGGGTGGCACTGCCCACAGTGGCCTTGACCCTCCCACATCATTAACCAAGAGAATGCATCTCAGACTTACTTATGGGCTAGTCTGATAAAGGCCCTTTCTCAACTGAAGTCACTTCTCTCTAGGTGACTTGTGTCAAGTGGACAGAAGAAATCTAAGCCGGATAACACTTCCTGTGGATCATAATTATAGCTGGAGAGGTGACAAGGAGCTAAAGGGGTGATAACAAGTCCAGTGAATGCTTAATAATAATAATAATAATAATAATAATAATAATAATAATAAAAGATGGTGAAGACACAGAAACAGAAATTTCACCTCTCCTTCCCATATTGCTCTGAGCTCATTTAGAAGCAAGTATTGCCCATCTCTAGAAAACACGGTAATGAACAGAACTGGCTCTCTCCCTCCCTCCCTCTCTCTCTCTTTCTCTCTCTCTCTTCCCCCTCTCTCTCTTCCCCTCTCTCTCTGTCCCTCTCTCTGTCTCTCCCCTCCCCAAGTCCCTTCCTTCTCCACCCTTTGTACCTGCCATTTGGATGTGGGAAGAAAGAGAAGAGGAACACAAAAGAGGGAGGGAGGAAGGGGAAAGTGAGAGAAGATGCTTAATATCTTCTACTGCTCAGAAAGAAAAGCACTCAGACACTCAGCAGAGCCAGCATCAGCTGGACCACAAACAAAGCAAGCAAGGTTGGGGAGGCAGAGTGACAGGTTCCAGGAACCCAGATGCATCTAATAGGTTAAACAAGGATGGATGGGCACACCAAGGAGTCAAGGCCACCTAGAACTCTGGCCCCTCTCCTGTTGCTTCCCAGCTAGGAAACCTTGCTTAAGGCAGCCTCTCTGAAACTTGATTTGTTCACCAGTGCAAAAGAGGGCATGATGCCAGTGTTGCAGGGTGTGGGTTAAGGGAGATGAGTGGGTAATGCAGCCATCCGAAGGAAGAACGTAATCGGAGAGGAAGCTTATTAGTTTGGATGAGAACTCAGTCCGCTTCAAGCAATTCTTCTGACATTATAGCATGCTGTCTCTCCTCTTGCCTCCCACGCCCCCTCCCATGCCAACTGCTCCCTTAAGCCCTCTAATTAGCTAAATAAAGAGTGCAGACAGGACCTGTGTTAAAAAATGATTTCTGAGCCCAGTGAAATCCCCAGGGAAGCAAAGAAAACCACATGGCCAATTACCGTGGTATCTTTTCATTTCCTCGGAGTGACTAATACCCAGAGACAGTCACTTAAACACTAATCACAGGAGAACAGGTAGAAATTATGTTAAATGAGCCCATCTTTATTCCTGAAAGAAAAATCAGCGATGCTCTCTGATCCGTGAGCACGCTTTCTTCTTAATCATGGACAGAAAGAGCAGAAGGCAGCTCCCATTTCTGATCAGATGCTGGAGCTCAGCTGCATCAGGAGGTTCTCTTAAGAACAGATTTAAATATCTACTCTGTGGGACCCAATCACCACTGTAACAATGTGCCAGCTCCATACTGTGTGCTGTTGGTTTTTTTCTGAATTCAAGAACTTTACAAAACAAGCATGTGTACATGTTGCAAGGATGCTGCCAAAACCCACACACCTCACCCCTACTTGGCTGTAATTTCAAGGCCTTGGTCCATGCCTCTATCTGTGTGGAGACAGAGGTAGGAGAGAGAGAGAGAGTGTGTGTGTCATTTTCCTGGGATTTGCATGTGCTTGAGCGCATGAGTACATGTGTGTATGTGTGTGTGTGGGCACATGCATGTGTATGTATCCACTTGCCCACACACACCTGTGAATACAAGTACACAAGTGCCTGCATGTGTGTGTGTGTGAAAGTGGATGCTGGAGGTCAACCTCAGATGGCATGCCTCAATTACTGTTCATCCTGGTTTTTAGAGACGGAGTCTCTTACTGGGACCTGGGGCTCATTAGTTGGCTATGCTGTCTCTGCCTTCCTGTCTGACATTGTGAAATATGCACAACATACCTGGATTTTTATATAAGTTCTGGGTATTCAACTCAAGAGTGAAGCACCTCTCCCAACCTGAGCTATTTCTGGGCCCTGTTTGGGATGTTTTGAAATGGAAGACTTCGTTACTAATGACTTCTGTGGGTCATCAATCCCTAACCCGCTTTCCTCTTTCTAGCCCCCTGCTGTTTTCTTCTCATTCCTGCTCATTATGCTTTAAATCTTCAAACTCCCCCAGAAGCCATGGGCCAAAAGCTTGGTTACTCCAGGGAGATGGCAGAAAGTCTGGAAGGTGTGGCCTAACTGGAACTGGAGATGTTTGGAATCATGTCCTTGAAAGGTGTGTTGGAGCTATGGTTCCTTTCTCTCCTCGTCACTTCCTGGAAGACACAAGGTGAGCAGTTTCTCCTACCATACGGTCCGTGTCACCCATGATGCATTGCTTTGTTCCAGCCTTAAAGGCAACTGGGCCATGTGGTCAGTGGGCTGCCACCTCTGAGACTGAAGGATAAAATAGACTTTTCCTCATTTTTAAGTGCCTGGGATGGATACTCCATGATGGAAAGGCACCTGCAGCTCTTCTCCCATCAAATGCGAAGGGTTTGGGTTGTTTTAAGAAATGAGAAGGGTGAGGGGAGAAGAAGATGCACTTCATTTCCTCACTTCAGAAGTGGTTGGTCATGGCCCTTCTGAGTTGGTCATCCTAGGTGCTCTCACTCCCTAAGGCCATATTGCCCTGTCGACCTGATAACCTAATTCCTCCGGCCCATGCCCATCTTTCTCCCATCACTTCTTTAGACTGGAATCTGAAATTGGCTCATCACTTCATCCGAGTTATATCCATCATACATGCCAGTCCTGGCGTGATCATCTCATGAGAAGGGATCAGCCTTCTGTCACTGGTCTGTTTGCTAGAATCAAATAGCTAACAAGAACATTTTAAGGAAGGTTCCTGGTTCATAGCAGCCATCGTGGTAGGGAGGGCCTGGCATGGAGCTCAGGCATCTGGTATCTGCAGAAGCAGGGAGACAAGCTCATCTTTCTCCCTTTTCTATAGCCTGGGGCCCCAGTCTGTGGGGTGGAGTTGCCCACAGCCAGGATGGGTCTTCCTATCTCATTTAACCTAATCTAAAGAAAACTTCTTCCAGAGATTAGTTTCCTAGTCGATTCTAGGTCCTGTGGAGTTGACAAGCAATGTTAGGCCCCATACCCGTTTACCTCTTTGGTGTTCTGCAAAGGCTGTGTAAGCATAGTGCTGGGCAATGTGGATTGCCTGCGGAATGGCCGTTGTAGCAGAAAGCTGGCTTCAGAGTGTGCCCATGTATTTGCATGAGGGATCAGACTCCATTTCTCAAATTCCTCCACTGTGCTAGGCTCTGGTCATGCCAGAAGCACATTCTTCCCCGTGAGCACTGCCTTCCTCTCCTTGTGGTTGAGGCCGCCACCCCCACAAGTTGACCTCATTCTCCTTGTGAAGACAGTGACCATGGGCTGGGCTTCAGCTGAGCTACCACTTTCTGCCTGTCATGGCTCAGAGCAGATCGAATTTCTTTCCGTGGCTTTCCTCAGAACTCTAACTCTCCCATTTTGTCAAGGAAAATAGCATAAGGAATGCTAAAGCAATTGGTGAAGGTCACGAATAACCTCTTGAATCTATGTGTGTGATTGACAGGTATGTGTACCATAGGAGGGACTGGGCTCCTCCTACCTGTAGTTAGATCACTCCCTAATTGCCTTCGACCGATCAGAATGGAGGACACCATAGGAGGATGGCATGTGGCATTGTGACTGCTCCTAGCTCCTTCTACTTTTGCCTTCATGGGACCTTAATGTCATGTAGAATACTAACAATTATATTTTATAGCTCTTATTAGTACAAAGATGAATTTATTGTGCATCAGTACACTTTATTTGATATAAGGTTCATTTTTATTTTTATTTTAAAGAAATAGAACATTTCTATGAGGCCTTCAAAATGTTGTGGTATAGAGTTGGGGAGATAGCTCAGTGGGTAAAAGCACTTGCTGTATAAGTGGGAGGACCTGAATTTGGATCTTGCCACCCCATATGGCCAAATATATATCTGTGATGCCAACACTCTGAGGGATGGAGACAGGAAGATTGCCAGTGCTTACTGGTTGACAGCTCAGCTCTAGGTTCAGTGAGAGACTCTATCTCAGGTGTTCAAGTGAACAGGGCAGAAAGTAATAGAGAAGGACACCTTATATCATCTCCTGTGTGCACATGAATACACACACACACACACACACACACACACACACACACACACACACACTGAGAGAGAGAGAGAGAGAGAGAGAGAGAGAGAGAGAGAGAGAGAGAGTTGCTGTATGTAGATATATGCTTACCTAATTTGTGCTACTTGTCACCTGGTCTCACCCAGCTCCAACTCCTTAGCATCAGTGTATACAACCTTGCTTTGCTGCCACCTTCATGACATTACCTGCCCCATATACACAGCAAGTAGTAGGTCTCTTTCTTGATTTCCAGAACACTGTGCTGTGC
This sequence comes from Montemys delectorum, assembly GCA_019843815.1. NCBI lineage: Eukaryota > Metazoa > Chordata > Mammalia > Rodentia > Muridae > Montemys > Montemys delectorum. The sequence continues at coordinate 32,312 of JADRCD010220607.1, read as the reverse complement.
TTTGTCTAGAGCCAGGGTACCGTTTGTATGGGTGACATGGTCATGCATGATTGAACAAGTTTGTGACTCAGCATCTCCATCTAGAAAATGGAGTCTAAGAACATAATCCTTTCATGGTTAGCATTAACTGTGACCATTGGTACCCCTGTGATTCAGTGCAGTGACAACTTGTAATTATGGATTATCTAGCCTTTCTAAGAACTGTCACAGGACAACAGACATCAGGCTATGTTTCTGGGGCTCACTGTACCTGACAGTTTTGGATAGAAAGTGTGGAGGTTTTGTAGACGTGTTTTAGAATAAGACAGACATGGATTGAGATCTCAGCTCTGTCACACACTAGCAAAGTGGTGTGCGGATCCCATATCATTTCTGTCTTGGTTCATTCAGGCATCTATAACAGAATAGCTTACATAACATGGCTTATAAACAATAGAGATTCATGGTGCTAGAGGTTGGAAAGTCCAAGAACAAGGTGCTGGCAGATTCAATGTCTAATGAGAGTCAGTTTCCTGATTCTTGTAGCTGTGTCCCCACAGATTGGGGCAGTGATCTTAACTATCAGGGCTAGGTCCTCATGACCTCATGACTTTCTAAAGTTCTCAGCCCTTGCTACCACCACACTGGTGACAAGGTTTCCTCATAGAGATTTGCGGGTTCAAATATTCAGACCATAGCACTGAGATACCTTACCTTCTTATCTGTGAAGCTATGAAACTAACATAGCACTTCACACAAGGCTCAACAACCTGTCCCAGGTGTTCCAGACTCGTTCGTTCATTCATTCATTCATTCATTCATTCATTCATTGATTCTCTCTCATATTAAGGAATATGGGTGTCTAAACAAACCCTTCCTACCTATCTGTGAAACTGAATTCCCAAGTCCTCCCTGGGGACCAGGTCTGTTGCTAAGCTGAGGTGTGCTAGCTTTCTTTCCTGTCCTCCTCTTGTCCTGGAAGAGGCCATGTCCATGTCCTTCATCAGGCAGCAACACCTTAACCCACATGTGCTTCTCATTTCCAGAACAAGCTGGAGACTGACTGGTGGTTTGAGGATGTAGGTAGAGAAGAGGTCAAGGAGGGGAGGTGGGGATGTAAGCTTGGGACAGGTAGGGAATTTGGTATGGGTATGAAAATAGGCTGGAGACAAGTATGGATGTGCACATGTAGGCTTGGTACAAAAGAATGGAAAAAGTGAGATCTCACTTGGTCTCTCTCTCTCTCTCTCTCTCTCTCTCTCTCTCTCTCTCTCTCTCTCCCTCCCTCCCTCCCTCCCTCCCTCCCTCTCTTTTCAGTAACACTGGCATTTCCACAACATGACAGAATTTACTTCTTTTCAGAGGCCTTACTGCCATGGCTTATGAAGCTATGCTTGGTGCCGCTGTTCTTTCAAGCCCATGTGCTTCCTGAGCTGGTACCTAGTGGAGCTGAACAATGAAAGCAGAATAACAAAGCAATGCCTATGGCCTTGTCACGCAGGGCACTCTGGGTAGGAGGCCAGGATCTGGCTCAAATTCCGCCTTTCTCAGGTGCCAGCTCATACTGTCTTAGGATTTGTGTGCCTCTTCCTTTGCAGGGGGAACAGTCGAGTGCCTACCTCAGGGGCCACATGCTTGACGGGGATCCTACGTCTGGTATATGTAACTTTGCAACCATAACTTTAGAGCCACACTGGATTGTGATTTCTGGGATCTCAGACACACTAGTAACAGTAGTGGCTTCAACCTGTCACCCGAGTTGGCATTGGGCCATTATCCACAATGACTAATACAGCATAGGCAGCCTGCCTGCCTTAACCACTGGTAACCCCAGAGTCTGGATAAATCCTGCTCCGCACAAGATGGTGTGTGTGTGTGTGGGAGGGGGTGATGAAAATACAGCCACAGCCAAGGCAAATTCAAGTGTGGGCTTACTTCCTCTATCACAGACCTGTCCCCAGCTCACTGACAGTCTTTCTGAAAGGCAAGATAATAGAGATCTATGTATTCCTTAAACAGTATAGCAAAGTGCAGGGGGAAATGGTGCCGTGGCCAAGGAATGGCTGCACAAGCACAGGAACCTGAGCTTGGATCCCCACAACTCATGTAAAAAATGGACATGGTGGCCTACATGTAACTCCAGTGCTGATCATGGGTGGGGGTGGGAGTGGGGAAGAAGCCAGGGACAGGAACATTACTGGGATTCCCTGGCCAGGCAACCCACCTATCTAAATCAGTGAGGGCTGGATTCAGTGAGAGACCATGTCAAAAAAAATTGTTGAGACTGGTACAGAAAGAAATTCAATGTGGCCACTGCCCCCCACTTTCACACAGACAGACAGACAGACAGACAGACAGACAGACAGACAGACACACACACACACACACACACACACACACGTACACCCACACACATGACTACCAACATCTGCACACAATACTGCAACAGTTTCCACTCCTGTCTTATCATTAACAGACATGTAATTCTAGGGAAATATTCCTAGGCACAAATGGGAAAAGGAGAGAGCCAGCAACAAAGGAAAAACCAGCAGTGTGATAAGATGCTCAATGAAGACATCAAAGAGATGCAACTAGATATCACGTGATCCTTGATTCCACTTCTGAAACCATGGTGTCCTTCTTATACTTGTGCTTATTGCATAGATGAGTAGAGAGACAGCGATGGGATTCAGAGCAGCCTAACAGAAGAGAAAGAGCTGAGAGAAGGTGAAGACATGTCAAGCAGAAGCTTATTAATTTGGGTTATTACAGCTCCTCATTTATAAAATGCTGTGTGTGTGTGTGTGTGTGTGTGTGTGTGTGTGTGTGTGTGTGTGTGTGTGTTAGAGGTAGCCTGGGGTATTTTAGAGTGCAGGAGTGTCAAATGCTGAAATAGTATGTGAGGCCATGAAATGGCCATGACCTTGAGTCTCTATTATATTTAAATGTGTGATATGTGGCAGATCCAGAGAGGACAGCTTCAGGCTGACAGTCAGGCTTCTGGGGGAGTCAACAGGGAATATGTGCATGCAATTCGCTTCCTGAGTAATTCTTATTTGTGCTCATCACAGTTTGAGAGTTGTCACTTCCTACCTTGAATGTCCCATGTCAACTATTATCAGCATGTTTCAAGAAAGCATAAAACTGTACATACTAGAGCAACACTAGCAAAAATCTTGGAGGGCATATTCCTCTTGCACCTGTCATTGTACTTGAACACTGACCTTGGCACCCTTGTTTCCAAGAAAATAGAGAGCATGGCTGTGAATGATGGTGCTCCCTAAGCTCCTCCTAACAACTGGTTTGAAACATTGCTCTCCTCTGCTGTCTCTAGAACTCCAGACATAGCCACTGAAGCTTTTTCTGTGTTAGGATATCACACATTTGGACCCTTGATGAAAGACCATAAAAGATGGTGTCATAGGAGCTGGGGGAGATGGCTCAACTGAAAAAGTTATCGATTTAAAAGCATGAAGAACTGACTTTGAATCCCAGACCCCTGGAACCACATTTGAAAACAACAAACAAACAAACAAACTAACTAACAAACTGAATGTGGTAGCATGTGCTGTGATTACAGCACAGTGAGGCAGAGATGCTGGGTAGATGACACTTGCTAGCCAGTCCAACTAGCCTGAAGTTTAGTAAAAGACTGTCTCAAAAGAATGGGAATGATACCTGAGGAGCAATATCCAAGACTGTTCTGAGCTTTCAAACACATGTGTGTGCGCACACACCCCACACCCCCCATTCACTCACACAGACACTCATGCACACACACACATACACACACACACACACTACACACCACACACACCACACGCCCCACATATGCTCACACAGACATTCATGCACACACACACACCACCCCCACATACACTCACACAAACACTCATGCACACACACATACACATACATACATACATACACCACACACCCCCACATTCACTCACACAGACACTCATGCACATACACACACATACTAAACCCCACACCCCCCACACACATTCACTCACACACACATGTACATCACACCCCCCACATTCTCTCACAGACACTTATGCACACACAGACACTACACCCCCACATTCACTCACACAGACACACACACACACAAACACACATGTACACCCCACCCCCCACATTCACTCACACAGACACTCATGTACACACACACACACCCACATACACTCACACAGACACTCATGCACACACACACCACAGCCTCCATATTCACTCACACAGACATACATGCACACACACACACACACACACACCCCACATGCACTCACACAGACACTCATGCACACACACACCACACCCTCCATATTCACTCACATAGACACACATGCACACACACACCCCACATGCACTCACACAGACACTCATTGCACACATATATACACATCCATGCATACACACACACATGCATGTGCACATATTCTGCACACATGCACACAGATGCACACACACATACATGTACACACACACACACACACACACACACACACACACACAGATGATACCCTGCAGTCAGTGGACATCCCTTTAATACAGAAAAGGAGGCATTGGTACAAACGAAGCCCGAAGACATTTATTTAAGGCATTGACTAAGAAATGAGCCACCTCGTCCACAGCCATTCCTGCTGCCAGCACCCAGATGATTTTCCTACTTAGATAATCCTAGGAGAACCATCTAAGTTCACAGAGACAGCTCTACCCTTGAATGTTGTGGAAACTCCTTCGGGACCTACCAGAGCAGGCCTGCATTGCCACAGCAGGCTCTGAGAGAGGATCGAGGTTGGTGTGTGGGTCTCTCTTACTTTTTGTTGTTTACCTACTGAGGTACACAGGACTGAATGGCTTCTTGAAATCACAAGATGTCATTCCATATAAGTGCCTTTGTTCATCCTATACACATAGACAATGTCAGAGTTTCTCATAGTTAAAGAGAGATGAATCTGGGGTGCAGATGGTGGGGAAGAGGGAAGTTCAGGAGCCTCATGTTGTGGAGTTATAACCTAATCACGTTTCCTTGGCAGCCCACACAGATAGCCCCTGCAGATCTGTCAAACTCACATGGACCTTATGAAGATTAAGATAACAGCATGCCCAATGGAGCTAATGAGGAAGATCTAAAACAACTGGTAAAAATAGATGGAGTTATGAAATGCTTGTTATGGATAATGACTCCACCACAAATCATCCTATAGGGGCAGTTTCATTTCACACACTGATGAGGGGAGAGGAGATGCCAACAATGCCAAGACAGGAACACAATGATGATGTTGTGCCCAGGGCTTAAGCAGATAGGCTGGCGTTGGGCCCTTCTGAGCCTGCCTGGGAGCCAGTCCCTGATGGCACCTCTTCATTGAGGACGACCAGCTTATGAAAAGTCTAGCTGGGGCTCAGGTTATCCCTGCGCAGGGAAGGACACTCTCTGTGAGGGGAAACATAAGGACCTGAGCTAGAACTCCTGTAAAACCCCAGCTGTGATCCTGTACATTTGTCACCCCAGCCATGGGGTGTAAAGGGTGTCAGAGACTGAGCACTGGGACTTGTTGGCTTCCAGCCCAGCTCTAGCTTTAGTGAGAGACCCTGTCTTAAGGGGATAAGACAGAGTGTAATAGAGCAGGACACTTGACATCTTCCTCTGCAACACACACACACACACACACACACACACACACACACGATTTAAAGGTCATGGAAATTCCAGGTGACACTTGGTGTCTTAGACATTGGAGGAGGTGCATTCTACCTAAATAGTCCATGTGCGTTTTCTTAAACTTAAGAATTGTCATCCTGAGAGAAGAGACATCAAAGTCCTTTGCCTGCCCTCTGCTCCCTCAGATGAGAAGAACATAGTGTCATACTCACACGGAACTGAGGATCCTTTGGGTGCCGCTTCATGCTGATTTGTTTGCTATCCTTTCTCCATCTTCAGTTTCTGCCCTTCAATGCTCTTAACCCCTTTCTGGGGGCTGCCAGCAGCATTAGTAGCCCATGTGTTCTCTGCCTTGGAGAGCCCCACACTCCAGGCTGGCTCACCTTTGTCTTTGGTTTGCAGGCTGAGGAGGGGAAGGTGCCCTGCTGATCTCTCATCTGCTTAGAGGAAGAAGCCACAAAGAGCCCAGGTCCTTTCCTTCCTTTGAGACCACCAGCCTTCTCTTTCTCCTGCCAAATTCCTCCTTCCATCCACACAGGAGCAGTGAGAGGTGATAGGGCAGTAAACCAAGTGGCCTAGCTTGCCCTTTGATTTGCAGGTGGAATGCTTACAGGGCCAAGAAACAGCAGGATGTTCTCCTTCATGAATAAAGAAACATGTTCCAGCCTCCTGAGAAAGGGAGCCGGTGACATCCTTTACAGCTGAAATCATGCATGCCCCTTCATTTGGCACTTTCCAATTAGAAAGAAATCTATCTACCAGTAGTAGAAACACCTTTGCCCAATGAGGCACTGTTAGTGGAGTCAAGAGCAAGGTTCATGGTGGTTACAGAGGAAGCAAAACCTTTGGTACACTACGGATAGCTTTCACTGAAAACACAAAGAGGAGAAATATAGGTATAAATCAGGTTGTATGTGAGACAAGAGATTGGGAGACATGAAAGGCGGGCACCTGGAGAGATGCTTCAGTTGGTAGAGTACTTGTTTTGCAAGTTCAAGGACCTAAGCTTGATCCCCAGAACTAATGTGAGAAAAGCCAGGTGTGGTGGCTTGATCTTGTAATCCCAGCACTTGGGAGGTAGAGAAATGCATATCCCTGGGCTCCATGGCAGGGCAGGTCAGCCTACTTGGCCAGTTCCAGACCAGTGACACTGCCTTTAAAGTGACTGAGATAGATGGCATTTGAAGAAAGAAAATGAAAGGTGACTTCTAGCCCCCATTCCCATGTGCATACACTCACACATACACACACACACACACACACACACACACACATCAAAATATGCATGAATGTATATGAATACATGAGGTCAAACAGACTGTATAGGTTAAGGAAGGAGGCTGAGTTGAAGGTTCACCTTTAATCAGTTTATTGGACCTTTCCAAGTGTTAAAGCTGTGGGAACAAGGCAAGCAGAACAGAGTAGAAGAAAGAGCTGGGCTACAATAAAGCCAGGACGAAGGCCTTAGCCTCTCTGGATAGTGGGCATCTGCGCTGGCTAGTTTTATGTCAACTTAACACAAGCTATAGCTATCTGAAAGGAAGGGACTTCAATTGAGAAAATGTCTCCATAACATCCAACTGTAGGGTATTTTTTAATTAGTTATTGAGGGGAGAGGGTCTAGCCCATGGTGGGAGTTGCTATCCTTACCCTAGTGGTCCTGGTTTTATAAGAAAGGCCGAGCAAGCCACGGTGAGCAAGGGTATAAGAAATACCCCTGCATGGCTTCCGCATCAGCTACTGCGTCCCTCCAGATTCCTGTCTTGCTTGAATTCCCGCCCTCACTGCTTTTGACAATGAACTATATATGGAACTGTGAATGGAATACACCCTTTCCTCTCCAAGTTGCTTTTGATCATGGTGTTTCATCACAGCAACAGAAACTGTAGCAAAGACAGCATCCCTGGATATAGGTATCTAATGAGGACATGGATTAGCCATTGGGATTTCTGCTCTGAGGAAGGAGGTATCTCCCATCTGTAGAGGACAGCAGCCATCAGGGCAGGCATTCAGCTACTTACTGTCACCATCACACACTCTGGAGTGGAGGTGGGTAGGCAGATGGCTCACTGTAGCACTCAGGGCATGACTACAGGTTGTGTGTGTCTGTGAAGTGATGGGCATGTGCACACAATTGTATTAGGAAAAGTAAGCTTCTTTGGTTCTTGAATTATACAACTCATCAATACCAATAACTCTAAGGCTGGCAGGACACATAAGCCCCTGGCTCCTGCTGTTCAGGTGCTGTCTCAGGACCAATGGTTTCCTCTGACCTTGTCACTGTGGCAGCAGGTGCGCAGCCTCCCATCTGAGTGCATACCAACCAGTTCCTGAGAACTCTCTGCTTTCTATTTTTGAATGAGATGAAAATAGAACCAAGGGATAAATTTTATCTCCCTTTGACTTGTCTGGAGTACCTTGAATATGGATTCATAGTTGGCACCAAGAATAAAATAAAGACTCCAGGCAGACACCCCATTGTCTCCCTTAGGCAAAGAGTGACTCAGAGTGCTGAAAAATGAAGGTACTGGCTCTACCTCTGCCCTAAGCAAGCATCCCAGTGTGACTCAGGCTCTCCTCTTGAGACTAATTAAGATGCTATAAAAATGGAAGGACCTCATCACTAGACACTTTCTCCTCCAACCGTATCTTCAAAGCAAGTAGAAATGATGCGTTCAGCCTGTTAGTGCCTCCCAACATCGCCGCTCAGTGTGACATTCTGCTTTTAATACTAAGTGTTAGAGAACAGATGAAGGCTCTCAAACAACCTCAAAGTAACCTGATGCTTTTGATATGGAAAGAACAGTTGAGAAGATTTGCAGTATTCCAAGTGGGTATTTTCATTTATACTATTTTATTTCTATTTTTATTTAAATAGAACTATTTAAATATTTCCTCTATACGACTCTGTACTATCACTATGTTGCTTGCGATAGTATCACCTGGATAAAGTTTAGAATCACCCAGGAGATAAGCTTCAGGGAGTATGTGGGAGAGATTATTTCTGATTGCCTTAGTAGGAAGGAAGACCTGCCCACTGTGGGTGGCACCATTCCCTAAGTAGAGGATCCTGGAGAGCATAACCTAGAGAAAGCAAGCTGAACACTAACAAACATTCATGGTTCTCCAGTCTCTTGGCTGTGGATAGAACGTGACCAGCAAGCGTCAAGCTCCTGATTCCTTGACTTCCTCACCTGGACTGTACTTTGAACCATGAGCCAGATGAAGTCCGTTCTCCCTTAAGTTGCTTCTGTCAGGGTATTTTATTACAGCACCAGAGAAAGAAACGAAGATGGGGCTATTGTAGAAGTAACAGCCAATGCAGACAGCCAAGACAAAGTCCAGCTATGAGAACTGGAGAGGAGAGACACCAGTAAATTAAGATGGTGTTTATACACTTGGATGATGAACAAGGATTAGTTAGAAGTACTTAGCAGTAAGAAAGCAAGGACATATCTGGTTAAGCAATAAGTGCCTAAAAACCTGTGGCTTTATTTAGTTATGGCACAACCAGCATTTGACACAATAGAGGACAGAATTTCATTCACTTTAGTAGTAAAAGCATGAAATACTCAGGGATGCAAAGAAGTACAGAAGAGTAATAAGGAAAGCTGCACAAATGGGCTGGCTTCTAGGAGACTGTTATTTTCTTCAAAGGGACATACCTATACTGCGAATATACTTGTTTTATCCATTTGAGTATATTAGCGAACAGAGCTCCAAACCATAGTTTATTAACACTGGCCAAAAGCATTCTTAATTTCTCCTGAAGGAATCGGTATGAATGAAAAGACAAAGTGAGACAGAGAAGGGAATGGATGCTGGCTGCTTAGATTTTAAAGGGTATCTTAGAGTTGCATGCAAGCAGACAGGAGGGTTCAGTGGTTAAAGAGCTGGATCTGAAGCCTGACAACAAGCATTTGATCCTAGAGCACTCAGGTAGGTGAGAGGAGACCGTGAGATCCACATCCTGTCCTCTGATCTCCACACCATGGCATGCACACCCACATGCACACTGCACACACACACACACACACACACACACACACACACACTCAAATGAGAATGTGTCCATTTATAAACATTGGTGATAAAATACAGATGGGGCTTTCTTTCGATTACCACCCAACATTTCTGGACACAGAAATCAGCACTCACTCCTCAGGCAACTGTTGGTTCTCATGGATATTATTTTGCACAGGGGCTTTCTCTACCCCAGTCTACCAGCCCAGGAGAGCCCCTGTCTCAGAACCACCACCCCCAGGCATAGTTTTAGATAAAACAGTGCAGGTCTACAATTTGGATCTGTGTCTATTGACGACACTGAGAGAGTCTGGAGCTCAGTGCACATCCTGTGGCTAGGTCTCCATGACAACAAACATCTGGCAGAGGAGTGACCATCCAGCTGGAACACTGGATGCCTCCCATTTCCTGTGGACTTTGTGCTATATAGGTGAAAGGCACAGACCCCAGTTTTAATGTTTAATGTGTCTGCCAGACTTCCGAGGCCTCACATGATGGTGGTGGGCGCACCCCAAATCTGTCAGGTGCTCATTGTAAATGTAAGAGAAATTATTGTAAAGATGAAGTAAAGAAGAGCAATGAGAAAAGCAGCTGCTGCTCTTACTATGTTCAGCAGTAGACAGAAAGTTGGTCTCCCATTGCTATCAATGTTTCCAAACACTTTGCTTTCTTGGGCGGGCCTCATTGACTGTCGTGTAGCTCATCAGAGAAAGCCTGGCTTCCTTTGGAAGGGATGAACCTTCATCCTCCACAATCTATGCATACTTCCATAATGGCTCACTGTGTATGGAAAAGCAAATCGCTTTTCTAACGATTCAACTCTGAGCTCCATGAGGAACTTGTTACAAACACCATTTTGTGGGTCCTTAGAGAGAGACACTCCATGGTATAGCCTGAGTGGGTAGTGTCAAAGCCAGAATGTGTTTGGTTGTGTTCTCCTTGGTGATCCTATTCATACTCCTTAATAGAGTCAAGTATGTGGCAATGGACTAGGTCAGTAATCTACAGGTCAGGGAGCAGAACTGACTGCTATGCTGAACACATGGTCACAAATGCTAATATTCCAACACTCCTTTCTTGGGACCAATGCTGAGGCTCCCACACCGTATCACTGTATAAGAGGAAGTGGCAAATGACCTGTCAATCACAAAGCATGTGTGTTTCAAAAGCAGAGAATGCACCACATTGTTGCTAAGTCACTAAAGATTTACTAAATGCTAAGAACACAAAGGTGGCTGGGTATGGTGGTGCATACTTTCAATTCTAGAAATTGGAAGGCTGAGACAGGATGATTAAGAGTTTGAGGGCAGCCTGGGATATAGTAAGACCCATTCTCAGTAAAAATAGAATGAGAGAGAGGCAGAGAGAGAGCTCTGTAATCAAATTAACTTTTTCAGGTTTAGTACATGCGTGAACGCATGTGAAAGCCAGCCAGAAGCTTTCCTATGCCAAGTTGCAAATCACAAACAGGTCTCAGAACTTTCAAGCAAAACTTCAATGGTTGTTCAAAAGGGGTGATCCTCCTGTGTTCTGTACCAGAAGCCAGCAGTAATGTTTGGGTTTAGTGAATCCAAGTTATTGTTAAAGTCATACTAGGCTGTGCACAGTTAAATAAAGTTCCAAAGGCAGAAAAGAGTACAGAGGCTCATAGCAGGTGGGGTGAGCCACACAGTTGGGAAAGGCTCTGATGCTAGGCTCTGGAGGTCCAGGTTAGAATCCAAGCCCGGCCATTTCCTAACTCATGATCCTGTACCTGCATCATTAGTACAAAATAAGAAAAGGCATTTGACCAACACAGAGGCACTATGAAACAGTTGACCATGTGAGCTGTAATAAAACTAATACTCGGCGACTTCCTCTTTCTCTGCTAACATGCTTCTAGCCCCATCTAAAGATATTGCCAAGTCATCTTTGTCCCTATGATTTTTGTCCCATGTAGAATGAAAACAGGTTCAGGAGGATAGATTTCATGTTAAAAAAATTCACCCACAAAGAGATAAAAGGAGAAGCAAGAAGATTAATGGCGGTAATATGCATTGGAGGAGACTGGTACTTCCTGGAGATGTGGTACCATCCAGCAATACCAGCTTCAATGGAGGAGACTACTTTGTGGGGGCTATTCAGATACTCGCACTGGTGAGCTAGCTAGTTTGCAGAGGCTGGACGCATGATTTAGAATAGTCCCAAATTCAATAGCTCCTCCCATGCTGTGCATGGGACATATGCATTCTTTGTCTTTCTGCTCCCTGTCTCTGTCTCTCTGTCTCTGTCTCTCTGTCTCTATCTGTCTCTGTCTGTCTCTGTCTCTGTCTTCCTTTCTCTCTCTCTCTCTCTCTCTCTCTCTCTCTCTCTCTCTGTCTGTCTGTCTGTCTGTCTGTGTGTGTGTGTGTGTGTGTGTGTGTGTGTGCATGTGTGTGCATGCATGTAGAGGCTAGAAAACAACCTTAGGTGTTATTCCTCGCTACTGTCCATTTCTGGGGTCAGGGGACAGTTCTTTCACTGGCCTAGAACTTGCCAAGTAGTCTATGCTGTCTGGCCAGGAAGCCCCAAGGATAATTCTGTTTCTGCTTCCTCAGTGGTAGGATTTTTAACATAGCTAAGTGAAGCCTTCAGAGTTGTAAGACAGGCATTTTGCCAACTGATCTACCTGCCTTTAAAGGAGACCCACTAAAGTGACCTTTAGTGATTCTGACACCGGCCTTTCTGTATTACTTTACTCTTCACAGAAGTACCACAGAAGGCAAGGAAATAGAATTCAGCAACTTGTTGTAAGCGGGACACACAATCAGAACAATTCAGATTTTTCCCCCTTGGCTTAAGTCGTTCCAGTTGGCTGTCTACACCCAATCACAAGACTCTTGCTTCTCCAAGCTGTGTAAAGTTAAGCCAAGTAATTGAGTACAAATCAGGACAAGCAGTTAATCATACAGATGTCTCATCCCATATTTCTTTTCCCTCCTAGGCATGTAAAAGCTGCTACGATACGTTCTTAAGTTTATATTTAAGCACCTTGGAAAACCAAATTATTTTTTCCAGTGTGTATTCACATATTCAACAACACATGGCCCAAATCCAGGGCTTGTCTGAATCTACAGCCTAAGACACTAACATGGGTGGACTTAAAGATGAACTCACTACTGCTGGAGTGTAGGTGACAGGCTAAAACTCCAAGCTGCTCATCTTAAATGAACCACAGCTGGCTGGGTACTCTCTGATGAAATACAAAGAGACTTGGATTCTCTTTAATTTGATTCAGTAAATATTTATTCATCACTTACTTCTGATGCCTAGTGGGTCTTGAGCATTCAAATATGATTAAGACAGATCCAGGTTAGGCCTATAGACTATCCTCTGGGTCTTAAGTGATGATGGCCTAAACTATCCCAGTGGTTCTGTTGATGGGGCACCAAGGCCTGGGAGACAAGGAAGGGTCTCAGCTAAGGGTATAGAGCAGGGGAAGGTTCAGGCAATCTAAATGTTTGAACTCATGACTGCCATGGATTATGTAACTACAAAACAAACAAACAAACAAACAAAAATAATTGCAGATAAAATACTAGCTCAAGGTGCTCCTCTGTAGCCCTGGGGCTCAGGGAACCACCCACCCCTCTGGACACATATTTCCACTCTGCAGAGGGCCACCTCCTTCCTGACCTATGAAGCTTATGTATTCCCAGCTATGTCCTCAAAGTATTATGATCCTAACTGTGTTCTTAGCGCTATTCTGGGGAAGTTAGATAATGAACTCAAACTAATAAAGACTAGGTTTTCACACTTAGGGTCTGCCATTGAAGGACAGATCAAGCTCAATTGCATATGGACATGGGGATCTAAAGTATGTAATACAGGGCTGGGGAGCTGGCTCACTCAATAAACTGCTTGACATATAAGCCCAAGGACCTGGGTTTGAGCCTCAGAATCTATGCTTTTAAAAAAGCCAGATATGTGGGAAAGCACTCATAACATAAGCGCTGCAGAGGCAGAGCCAAACAGATCCTGAGGACTCAATGGCTTTAGGCCAGAGGAAGAGCCTGCCTCAAAACACAAGGTGGAGAGCACCAGAGGAACAGCTCCTGAGATTGACTTCTGGCTTCTATAGGCACGCACAGCCACACCCATACCTCCCCCCATCCTCATGCACACAAAACAAACATATGGGTCTGGGAAGATGGCTTGGTTGACAAAGTGCTTACCACACAAGCAATAAGACCTGAGTGGAGATTTCCAATACCCTCCTAGAAAAGCTGAATATGGTAGCATGTGCTTGTAATCTGTGTGCTAAAAGGCCAAAGACAAGAGGATCTCTGGGACTTATTGGCCAGCTAGCCTAGCTGAACCAGTGAGCTCCAGGTCCAGTGAGGGACCCTGTCTCAAGACATAAAGTAGAGTACAATTAAGTAAGATGCACAATGTTAACATCTTGTCTCTACAAGCATGCTCATCCACATGAACGCGCGCGCATGCGTGCACGCGCTAGCACGCGCGCGTACACACACACACACACACACACACACACAGTATTTATTGTCCCATAAAGTGATAGGTCGTGAGCCTACAGTGACCTCTGACCTTCTTTGACTCTACCTGTGTGACTGTGAGCTCCATGCTGACCTTGGTCACAGGCCACCTGTGAGTCTTTTAGAATCTGGCATTCACTAAGGTTTCAAGGTGTTTCTTAAAGATATTCTGAGACCTCAGTCCAGTCTGGGGTGGCTTTCTGGAAGAGATGCACTGGGGTTCATTTTTAAGGGATGGAACTGATTTGGTGAAAGGGCCATGCTTTTTTTCCCTCAGTCTTTCCCAGAGACTAGAAATCAGAAGCAAGGAGGGCCTAGGATGGAGAGAAGGGTATGGGGTTGGGGAGAATACACAGAAACTGGTCTCATGACTTCCCTGGGACTGGAGGGTCAGGCATGCTAAGTTGGCCAAGGTCAAGAAAAAGAACAGCCCCTTAGCACTACCCCATATCCTTTGTTCTCCGTATGAGATACCTTTGCGTGGAGCTGCCCGCAGACCTTGGACCTCACTTGCATCTGTGAGCCTGGGTGAATCATAGGAGGGCAATATGTAGTTTCTCAAGTTTGTGTTTGGCTCGTGCTGTCACATCTCCATCCTGACCCTTATGAAACACTCTTACTCAAGAACACTCAGAGAGAGTCAACATTAGTAAAACTAAGAGCCCCTGGCTATAATTCTCTTCCTAGGGACAGAGTCGGAGTGTAGAGATGCTCACAGTGGGATTCTTTGCACTGGGATGACTTTGAGAGGAAGGTGATTCTGGGTAGCACTGAGAAGCACTGCTTCCCATGTGGTTGCAGAGTGTTGGTAGGTGAGGACTGGGGTGGTATTGTGCGCAGGATTTTTCTTTCTGGTATCTGTCCCAGAAGATCCATTTGATATTGACACCTGACCTTCAACACACATTCAGTTCTTGCCAATGGCTTCTACACAAACATCGTGATTCAAATCAGCTGGAATAAAGGCAGTTACCATGAAAACTCCAGATGGGTTTGGAAAGTATAGGTGCTATTTATGATGAGCACAGTGATGGTTTATAACAATGCACTTTTGGGGATATTTTTCCTTTTTATTCTGATGGTTGGCATTCTCTCTCTCTCTCTCTCTCTCTCTCTCTCTCTCTCTCTCTCTCTCTCTCTCTCATATGTTGCCCCATGGAATTTGGCAAGAGGAAAAATCTTAAATCAGATTAGAAATATCACCTTCCCAGCTACATAGCTGAAACAGGAGGTCTTGATTTACTCGAACTATATTTGTTTGAAGACAAATTTAACTCTAAATGGAGAAACTGCTCGAAGGTCAAGCTTTTCCTTAGTTACTTTGGAAGAGTTGCTAAAGCACTTTTGTCCCCATGGAGGCTGGGTTGACACCGGGAGGTGTTGTTTGTGTGATTTGCCATGCCCATTTTCCACCTCTTAGTAACAAGGGAGAGTTATGACTGAGGAGAGCAAATGAATCCTTATGTGGGCATGGGCACAGCTGTGGGCCAGCCACTTACCATAGCAGAAGTAGACTGGCCTCTCTAGCATGCTGGTTTGGAGGGCACAGAGGACATTAAGGACATGAGATTTGGCACCAGGGAGATCCAGACTCCAGTTCTTGCTCCACCACATGCCTGTTGCATGACCCTGGGCAAGTTACTTCACACTCTGCAACACTGTCTATCTTGAAATGAGAATCAAAATGTGTACTGTTCTAAACGTCTTCGTGGAATACATTAGTGACTATACCTAAAGCATCTTGTATCAGACTGTAACTAATTAAGGTTTAAGAGCAAACCAATCAAAAGGAAGAATCCAGGGGAAGACAAGAGACCAAAGGTGATCAGATGCACAGAAATGTTTTTGTACTCCGGTCCACCTATGGCTCCTTTCACCTAAGGTCCCAGACTCTATCCTCTCCTCCTGCCCTTTTTCACCCATTCAAATGTGAAGGCCATCATTTCTGTGGCTCCTGTGATGGCCAATACTGATTGTGTTATCTTGACACTATGTAGGAGTCCAACATCTGTGTGCGTCTGGGAGGGAGTTTTCTAGAGTTGGGTAACCTAGACCAGAAGGCCCACACTAAATGGTGTGTGTGTGTGTGTGTGTGTGTGTGTGTGTGTGTGTGT
>JADRCD010220607.1:5477-16001 GCA_019843815.1 Montemys delectorum | reverse complement strand
GTGTGTGTGTGTGTGTGTGTGTGTGTGTGTGTGTGTGTGTTAACAGTATTCCAAGGGATGGGGTCCTGGACTGAATGAAAAAGAGAAAACAAATATAAACATTCACTTCTTTCTGTTTACTGACAGACAGCAGTTACAATGTAACCAGCTGCCGTGCCTTCCAGCCATCCTGCCCTCCCCACTATGATGGACAGCAGTTCCAAACTGTGAGCTGAAGTAAAACTCTTTTTCCCATAAGTTATTGCCTTAGTTGATTTCTATTGCTGTGAGAAAAACACCATGACCAAAAGCAACTTGGGGAAAAGAAAAGTTTGTTTCATCTTGTAACTCCCAAGTCACAATCCATCACTGAGGAGAGTCAGGGCAGGAATGTGGAGGCAGGGACAGAAGCAGAAGCCATAGAGGAATTCTCTATCTTTTAGCTTGCTCCTCATTGCTTGCTCTACCTGCTTTCTTATACAATCTAGGACCCTCCCAGGGGTGGCGATGCCCACAGTGAGCTAGGCCTGCCTACATCAATCAGTAATCAAGACAATTTCCAATTGCCTAGAGGCCAACCTTATGGAGACGTTTTTCCCAATTGAGAAATGCCTTTCAGGTCGTGAATGCTACACAGCCTGAGAACTGGACCTTCCTGCCAGTGAGAACTTTTTTCCCATTCTAAATGGAGATACAAATGACCTCAGCTTACTGACACTACGCTTCTATGGTTTTCTTTCTTTCTAGCTCTGTTGCTGCGTTTGACTCTTGTCTCTTCTTTTCTTGTCAGAGTTTTATGCTATCCTAAATGCTCCAATTGTCTCCAACCTCAGGGAGTTAGCATTTGTTCTTCTGTTTATTGTTTCCAGTTTCCTCCACGTCCTAAAGTTCATCTCTCAGCCCTCATTGAGAAATAACCAGTGTCATATACTCATGGTTTCCTCATTTGCATCCAGAACAGGGAAATGAGTTGCTAGCTCTCTTTCTTACAAAGCACTGATACTGGCTTTTGATAATCTAAACCGGTCTTATTCAAGAGAACCCTTTCAGGAGATGGACTATTTTCTCTCTGTGCTGTCCAACACAGGGGTGGACATGTGCCACCAGCTCTGTGTAGAGATACAACCTTTGAAACACAGTGACTCTGACGTTTAACTTTATCTAATTCAAATTTAATTTGGATGACTCTTGAGAAGTTACTTAATCAGATACCATGTTTCCAGGAACCATCTTATAGGGCAGCACAATTGCAAAGAATTTTGTTTCTATATCACAATACCAGGTGGAATATCCTCAAACCTCAAGGCCTCTAGGGCCACCTGCCTGCCCATCATCTTTACCATCCCACCCTCCACGCTGGAATGCTTATGAATTGCACTCCCACATAATTGATTCTCCCACATGTGTGTGGCCTTTGACTCCCACTGACCTGCCTTGAAATGCTCCTACCGTCTCCCCTACCTGCTGCATCTCCTCGTTGTACACCCATTATTAAAATCTAACAGTCCAACCTGGACTTCTCATCTCCATACCTGTCTCTGAACTCACACTAGCCCTGTTTCACTCATACTTAGCCATCCCCCAAGACTTTTGGGGGGCTCCTTCCTTCTTAGTTCAAGACTTAAATATTTATGGGGTTTTCAAAAAGACATTAAAGATAATGTCCCATGAAATCTGATCATTGCTTAATCCATGATTTTTTAAGTCTACACAACATGTCTCTTACATACATACATACACACACACATACACACACACACACACACACACATACACGTACACACACGTACACACACACACAAACATACACATACACACACACCACTGATTATCTCACCAGGCCATGACCATGCATTTCTTGCTCCTGCTTTAGCATTTCAGACAACTTTTCCAATCCCACCTTTCAAGACCCCATTGAGAACTCCTTGCGTCTATGGAGTAGCCTGTGATTACTTAGGCTCTCCCTCCCTACTACATCTTATCTCTAGCCCATTCCTAACAGACATGACCTCGTCCTGATGACTGCTGCTTGGTTTGCAGAACCCTGTCTCTCAAAGTGGGCAGTGGATCTTGTTCCAAGTGCCTCACGAGACTCAGCTCAGGGCTGAGGGCACAGTAAATGCCCAGTGCTTCATAAATGCTTTGTGATTAATCAGCGAGTTCAGGGTTAGTACTAGACATGAAAACCCAGGAGAACTCAGTGGACATTAGACTGCAGAGTTAATCATTTGCTCTCTGCTCCCCCACTTCTCTGCTCCTCATGGCTTTCTCCAGCTTCAACTCATTTCTCTTCTTCCCTTCATACAGGGAGCAATAGGAGCTATTCATACCACAGATGGAGCAGAAAATGCAGGATTATCAGTTTTCTCCTGAAGTCAAAGTTGATGCTTCACTTACTAAAGAAAGTGAACAGAATAGAGAAGGAAAACACGGAGAAAGCTCCTGTTGTGTACTAGCTTGGTAATACCTGGTGAATTATTTATTCTCTATGAGCCTCATTTATAGGAGCAGAAAACATGGGAAAATACTGTCTTAAAGTCTTACTGGTAAATTATAGAGTAAGTAAAGTAAGCTATGATATTGGACTGGTTATGCCTGAGGCAGAACATGGCACACCTCTCAGGGACCGCCTGGACATTTTGGTCTGAAGGGATAATCCAGAAGGGCAAAGCTCAATCAAAGAAGCTGATTAAGGTACAAACGTTGTTGTTGTTTTGTTTTGTTTATTTTGTTTGGTCACATGAGGGTTCATCTGTGTAGCCTTGACTGTGCTGGAACTAACTCTGTAGACCAGGTTGGCCTCAAACTCACAGATATCCACCTGCCTCTGCTTCTTGAGTGCTGGGATTAAAGTCATGTGCCACCACCCTCTGGGCCAAATTTGGAAACTATATGCTAATCAGAAGGAGGAGAATTGTCTGGAATCACAGTGGATCCAGGAGGAGCTTGATGCCCTGGCCAGCAGAGCTCAGTGGTGCCAGTTGCATAAAACAAATCTATTAATTATCTTGGTGTTTTTCTAATTGGAGACTGGAAATCATCAGAGCACCGTGAGTTACCTACCTGTGTTTGCTTTTCCCAAATCTTGGGAGTTAAATGTATTTTGGAAGTTAGATTTTATAAAGGTAAGGAATTATATGCTACATATTGTATAATATTTCTAGTGTATATGTGCTCAAATAAAATATGAACACTTGTGAACTATATTGTATGTTTAAAATATACAAATAGGTTCATGAGTTCAGACTGGATTCTCTGCCAAGCGATTTCTCATCAGGTCAGGCTATGGCCCCTACTATTATTTTAATTATATTTATATATGAGTTGCCTCTCGATAACTTGCTATGTATAGACACTGAGTAATCATATGGGGAAAGTTAGCATTTTCATCTTCTAGAACATTTAAAAATAATTTGTCAGCACTACAACTTATTAATGCTTAACTTTCTGTTTTAGTAGGTTTTGAAATTGGACATTTCAAAGAAAATAGATTTCCATACTTCATTACACAATTTTCTATGAGAAATAATTTTCTTGAAAGTGTCCATTTATCATCCAGAGATGGAAAAATGGTAGGAAGCAATTTCAAAACATATCACAAAGCTACAATAGTCCAAACAGTGTGTTGTTAGTGTAGAGATAACAAACCTATGGAATAGGCAATGGATTCCACTTAGTGGGGTGGAGCCCAGGAGACAGCTGAGGCAGTACAGAGCCTGACAAACAAGCAGGAGGACCTGCGTTCTGATCTCAGGCATTGACTTTAAGAACAAAGGAAAGAAAGTTAAGAGTAGTGCCTCAAGTCAGTAAACAGCACTAGCCGGGCAGAGGCAGACGCAGCCCTAAGGCTGGTTGCCAGCTGGCCTAAGCAAAGTGTTGAGCTGTGAGTTCAGTGAGAATGTGACAGTACTGTGGAGAGCAATTGAGAACACAGCTGAAGTCACCTTTTGGCTTCAGTCTGTATATATTAACATTGTGTTCATGTGCCACAACCATTCAGTGGTGGGGGTTGTGGAGAGAGCAGTTGTTTCAATGATGGTGCTGAAACAACTGGATCTCTCCATACTGAAGAGTGAGGTGGAACCTTATCTCATCTCAAATACAAAAATTAATTTCCAGCCTATCAACAAACTAACTTCAAGAACTGAGGCCATGAGATTCTTAGACATGAACATAGGAATAAATCTTTCCAGTCTTGGATTGGGCAGTGGTTTTGAAATATGGCTAGCTAACCCAAACAACAAAAGAAAAGACAGATAAATGACACTGTATAAAATTAAAGACAGGATGGTGGTGTGTGCCTTTAATCCCAGTACTCATGAGGCAGAGGCAGGCAGATCTTTGAGTTTGAGGCCAGCCTGGTCTACAGAGTGAGTTCCAGGACAGCCATGGCTACACAGAGAAAACCTGTCTAAAAAAAAAATGAAAAAAAAAATTAAAGATAGATGTGCATCAAAGAATATTACGAAGAAGATGGCGCCTTGTGATACCCGTGCCTGAAATCCCAGCAGTAGGTCTGCTGTGGAGGAACAATGGTGAATCTGAGGTTGAAAGAGGCTTTATATCAAAACTACGAAAGGAAGAAGAAGGAATAACAACAAGAAGGCAAAGGGATAAAGGAGGGAAAGAGCAACCTAAAGACTAAAAACATCCGTGAATTCACAAAACTGATAAAGATCTAGTATCAGGCACAAATAACTCCAAAGACTCAGCAAGGAGACGCAAACAACCCGATGCAAAGTGGGCAAGTGACTCAAGCAGGTAGACACTACTCTAGAGAAGATAAACAAAGGCACCATGAGCCCAGAGGAAGCCTGGGACATCATGGGTCATGAGGAAATGCCGAGTGTCTGAGTACCCGCTGCATGCTCAGTGTCCATGGCTGGAACCATCACGGGCAAGAAAAAAAGAAGTGGTGGCTGTGTTGGAAAGAGTGGGTGGGGCCTTGTGCGTCGCACTTTGGGTGGGTGGCTGCAGAAACTGGGGCAGCTGCTGTGGGAAACGGTTTGGCAGACCCTCTACGAACTAAACATAGAAGTCTCAGATGATTCAGCACTTCCACTGCTGATTATGGATCCAAATGGACTGCGGCAGACATTCAAAGACTGGTACATGAATATTCATCTTGGCAAATATTCAAAACTGGCTCAAAGGTAGAAAGCATTCAACTGCCCAGCAGTGGATGGGCAGCTCAGTCAGATATTGTATATCCATGCACACAATGAAATATTAGCTTGTCACGAACCACATGTGTCACAACATGAGTGACTTTCAGAAGAGCAGGCTATGGGAGGACATATGGATGGCCACATGCTGTGAGATTCCTTATGGACGCAGTCCTAAGGACAGGACAATCATACAGATGAAGGAGGGTGGATGGCGGCCAGAGGCAAGAGAGGAATCACTGCTAATGGATACAGTTTCATGTGGAGGAGATGGAGAAGAGCTAATTAGTGGTGGTGGCTGCATAACACTGTCAGCCTACTGTCAAGAGCTGCTGAGCTGACACTTTCAAGTGGTTAAAACAGCAAATCATATGACATGTGAATGGTCACAATTAAACACACACACACACACACACACACACACACACACACACACGATATAAAGACTTTTTAAGAACCTTCAGGAATCTGGGAATTAAAAACAATCATTATTTAAGATGTGGGAAGCCCAGTAGGCTATGATGTCACACGCCTATCATCCTAGCATCTGGGAGATGGAAACAGGTGGATCAGAAGTTCAAGGTTACCCTTCACTCCATAAGGAGGTTGAAGGCAGCCTGGGATGCATGGAATAGGGCTCATTTTTTTTTCTCTTTCTAAGATTGCCTATTAGTAATTGGCCAGTGCTAGGGAAATCATGAGAAAAGGTAAGCCAACACCATTGTAGACTGCAGGGGTACTGCTAAAACATTTCTCATAATGAGGGACGGATCTACTTGGTCAGTTTGTGAATGGTGGGCTTCTAATTTGCAACTAGGTGCCTGGCAATAAGCTAAATGTGAACAGCACATTAAAAAAAAGGGGAGGGGATCATGCGAACTGTTCCCTTCTCAAACCCTTTTTGGGCAAAGATGACTGCTCTGCATTCCAGAATAATGACAGCCCATGAGTCCAGGTCAGCTTTGCCTCCATCCCTCTGGAAAAGGCAGGTGACTCTCCTTGCAACCTTCCTCTTAGGGCCAAGTACTGAGTCTGGAATGCGACACCCCTGGTGAAGAGCAACCTGTGTTCTGATCTTCTCTTAGGGCTGCCAGCAGGGCAGTGTTGGGGACGGGTGTTGCTTAGTGCTCAGGACTCAGGGTTTCCAGTTGGTGAGACACCACTTACATCCAGTTTATTTCTTGGATATAGTTTGCACAGAATTCTGAAACTTGGTTTGAATGCTACCAGTCTAATGTAACTCTCTCTTCTCTTGGATAAATAGGCAGAGTCCAGAAAAGAGGCGGTGTCCTGTGGGTGAGAGGCTAGGGCTTGGGCTGGGGAATGGGGCCCTTGTACTATATCTCTGAAGGCAGCCACACAGGGCCAGCAAAAAGTCACTGAGTCCCAGTTGGGCCTCAGTTTCCCCCAATTTGTAACTTCTTTCCTGAAGTCCAAGAATTGAACTAATTCCCTAAGTGCTGTCCACACAGCAGTGGCATGGAAGGACACATGTTCCCCACTGGTATGTTGAAGCTCCAGTCTTCAGTGTGGAGGAATTTGGGAAGGAGGGAAGCAGTTAGATTTCTGAGAGGTCATGAGAGTGGAGACTCGTGAGGAATACTGGTGTCCTTATAAGGAGACGGAGTCTAAGTCTCCTTTTGCCATGTGAAGACCCAGGGAAGGTGACTGAGTCTGGAAACTGATTGTACCTCCCCCTGACCAGGACTCATCAGCCTCAGAGGCATGAGGAGGAAATGATGCTACTTAAGCCACTAATCTGTGCCGCTCTGTGGTAGCAGCCCTAGGGTGACAATGACAGCTTTCCATCTTGCTACATAGAAGTACCCACAAGCAACTCAGGAGCAGTGGGAGTTCACCAGCCCTCAGAACATTTGACAAACTAAATAGTGGCTAAGGGTAAAAATGAGAGAAATGAATCATCAACATAAATCTATTAAACATAAAATCTATCAAGCCTGTGATCACTTATTAGTTCTAAAAGCCTCAATTATTTCCATAGCTAAAAATTACTGAGTTTACATTTTTTGACTAGAATGGAGTAAATTAGAATTAATTTTAAGAAACTAGGCAATAAAATACCAATTATTTTCAAATTAACCACTACCACAAAACTCCTTTGATGTCTACACAGAACAAAAGAAAGGAAAAAAAAGCAAGACCAAGCAGATGAAAAAAAAAAAAAACAGGGAGTAAAACATTAGGAGAAAAAAATGAGAATTTGCTTAGAGGGAGATCAATTGCTTTGATTGTTTCCAATCTTCAACAAGAGAGAACCCAAGCACATAAACATTGTGGTCAAGTTGATATTGAAAAACAAAACTGTAACCAGAAAATGAAAGAGAGAAACTCCTAGAGACTAAATCAATTAATTGGAAAACAAATGAAAGTAATACACCCAGAACCTGAATTTGTTGAAAGAAAAAAACCCAAAAAACAAACATTAAAAAAAAAAAAACAAAAACAAGCCAATAAACTCATAAAATGGAGAGTCTTAAAGTTCGTTGCAGTGAGCATGGGAAAGAGGTTTGCCATGTCTAAGGAGGATGAGGAAGGCATCCAAGAGAGGAAAAATTGTATAATGTGAAGCACAAATCCAAACTGAAATATTCAACAGCAAGGAGAGGGAAAAATGGAAAATAAATAAAAATTATCAAACCTGACAATCAGAATAGATGAGTATCCATGGAAGGAATAGAACCGAGTCTCAAAGGCTTACATCCATAAAAGGAATAGATCCCAAGTGTTTTATGGGGTAAATTTTTCAAAGCTTCAGGGCACACATAATTCTTACACTAGTTCAACTATTACTGATGGTCGAAAAAAAAAAAAAAAAAACTCAATGTGTTACAATTTGCTTTATAAAGCTGATACCCAAAAGAGGTAAAGATGGCAGACTGACTTCATGCGGAAGCAGAAATACAAACTTGAAGTAAATGTTTAGTGGGGAGCCTCCTACTCACAGGGCACCTAATCCAAGGATGTAAACTAGGACAGTGCTATAAAATAAAATTGATTATGTCAAAGTCACCAAAATCGATTTTACATATAAAAAAATCCATGTTTGATGAAGCTGTAGATCCAGTTTTGATGAAACTGCATTCCAAAATGAAAATGAATTGAAATACATTTTAAAACTGGGCCTGAATAGTTCTATAAACTATGGAAAGATCCTGCTTCAATTTGATGAGGTGTATTGACCCAGAACCGATAGCCAGCGTCGTGTGTGTGTGTGTGTGTGTGTGTGTGTGTGTGTGTGTGTGTGTATGTGTGCTTAAAAACAGCAAAGTAGCAGCTTTTAATGTCACTGTCACAAATATTTTTAGGGACACCTGTAATCGAATTAGAGCAACAGTAACAGTTCCAAGGTGGGTCCAGAAGCACATTCCTGAGCTTCTGGGAAGACTGGACATCTGAAAGTGCAAGGCATCATTTTGAAAGGGAGTATTCACTCAGGAGTCGTAACCCAGATCTTACAGTGATCGATGTCCTTTATGGTATGTAGGGAAACGAAGGGTTAAGGGAAACTACAGTATTACAAGGGTGTAGTTATTCGATTAACATGGCGCCCCGATTAGCATTGGCGCTGAAGCAGGGAGACAGATGAATGGGACATAAATAAAATAGATCCAAGATCCCCTTTACTATGACAAATGGCATTCTCAAAGTATGATAGCGTCTGATGGATTACTTAATAAATCTGTAGAGACAGATCTAAAGCCATTTCAAAATTAATACAGTTATGTGTCATTTACCGAAATATGAACAAAAGAGCTTCCGGATAGAATATACATGATGCTTTGAAAGAAATAGGCTCCCCGAGGCCTGCTGGGGAAGCGCCTTCAAGTATCCCCAGAGGGCACATTCCATGAAGAAACTGATTAAAATATTTGACTGCATAGTTATTTCCTATGTCTACATGACTGAAAACAAACAAACCCCATAAAGATGCAAATAAAAGTGGTCACCGGGTATAAGGATTATAGAAACATAGCTCCATTCTTCTTTTAAAACCTGGTTTTGTCTCTCAGCAACCCCCTAGCTATGGTTATTTCACAGAATCTGGGTGCCACCCTGGGAAGTGGCGACAAGATTCTCAGCAGAGTCTCATTTATTTGCTAGAGGAAGAGGCCTTGTCCCTGTCTACTCTGAGGGACTGTGAAGAGAAGGGACAGAGATGGTGGGGAAAAGGCAGGTAGTCACTTGTTCTGAGCTCCTCCTCAGCACAGATGGAGGAGCCATTAAAATTGTCTGAAGACAAGAGAGGGCTGGGGAAGTTTCTCGAACTTTCCATTCGCAGGGTGATGGGAAGGCAGTCTGGATCTGAGGGCTGTGGAGCTGATCAGGGACAGAGAGCAAGTCTTGGGCAGTACCGGTGTGCATGGAGCCCACAGACCTCTTTGTGCTGAGCCCAGAATGAAGACAGTACTGTGAATTGGCTCAGGATGTTACCAAAGGTGGGCAAGGGGACTCTTGATACTGAGTGACCCCCTTGACCAAGAGCAATAGAGTAAGTAGACCTTAGCCATGGGCTGATGGAATCACAGTCAGACCTTTAGGGTCTAGAGTTGTAGTAAAGATAGGGTGTGGCAGGGTCATCAAGGGAGTAGTGGTCTGTGGAAGAGCAGCCTGAGGTTCCTCGGGTGTGAGAGTTAGAGACTAGATATCTGAGGGCCAACCACTGGGCTAACTGACCTCACACTCCCCTTTCCTGGTGCTCTGTCTTTATCTGAAGCCCAAAGCAACGAGGCCACCAGACTTTTAGACTACAGTCTGCTGAGCCATGCACCAAAACAGCCTTCTTTTCTTTATAAGTTAATCGCCTCAGACATTCCATTATAGTATGGAAAGCTGACCAATACAATCTCTTATTTCCTGCCCCCGACAACCCTGGAGTTGTACATGATCTGGCATAGTCAGTATGTCCGAGGAAAGTTCTGGAAGGCCAAGTCCTCTGCTCTGAGGGATCATGTCTTCCAAAGTGTGTATACTGACATCTTAGCCTTTAATAGAATCATGTTAGGAGGGAGGGGTTTGGGATAGGATGAGGAAAAGGCCCCCAACGCTCCATTCTTCCACCTTGACAGCTAGAACAATGCATGAACCAGAACATAGGATCTTACTGCATGAGTCTGCTGGTGCCTTGATCTTGAACCTACCAGCTTCAGAGCTGTGGGAAGGAGGTCTCTGTTGTTTAGAAACGACCTGGTGTGGAATGGCATCAAAAGAGACAAGGTACCAAGTCCTGGGAAGGGTACAGGGCAGGTAGGGTGATACGGAATGACCAGATCTGAGGGAGCTAATTTGGGATGCTATTAAGTGTGGGAGTGGCAGTGTGTGTGTGTGTGTGTGTGTGTGTGTGTGTGTGTGTGTGTGTGTG
>JADRCD010220606.1:674-11207 GCA_019843815.1 Montemys delectorum | reverse complement strand
GGCAAACACAAGTTTGCCGGAGACTCTCCATTCAATCAGGGTATGGACTTCACACTTTTTTCCCTGTTCAAATCTGTTTGCTATTTTTATTTTTGTTTTTGTTTGTAATGCTGAGGATCAAACCCAAAGCTTCATGCATACTAGGCAGGAGATCTACCGCTGAGCTGGAGCCCCAGCTTGTGGAACACTTTTAGAAATGTTCTGTTACATGTAGCCAAGAGGACTATCTTCTTGCTCTTCCTTATCTGCTTGGCTTGGTATCTGCGGGTTTCTCTGATTGGGCATGCGTGTGTACACACACATACAGACTCACATTCCTCTTGGCTTTCATCCACTAAAAATGTGTGAGAGCTAAATGAGGAATAAAGGCCACTGCCTATGAACAGTATCTGCTGTCAGAGAGATCCAGACATACATCTTACCTAATTTCTCCCATCTAGTAGTGTAGGAAGTATCTGGGAAGGAAAAACTAATATTAAAAAGAATGTGCAGTTAGCCATCTCTTATTAGAATCTTACTCCCCCCAAGCGGTACATTAAAATGGCCTGTTCAAACTGATAGCTTCAACATTCAAAGGGCATTAAAAGAAACCAAACAGAGCCCCGCATACCAATGTCAGAACTGGCTTCTGCTGCCAATTAAGAGGCATCCTGTGGAACTGGTGCCTCCCGGCTCAACATGGTGTGAAGGTCTGATTTATTTTTTCCTGTAAGTTTTCATTTCAGTTTTAATGATGGTCATAATGTCACATGTTTTTGTTCATTAGCATAGATGAGGCCTAAGGTTACAAAAGCTGTGCAAAGAGCCCCCCTTAACTGTGCGGGCAGCTCTCTCGGGATTTGTTAGAGATCCATAACTGGCACTCTAGCCAGACAGGACTCTGAACATCGGCGGGTCCCAGGCACTCTCAAAGTCCCTGCCCGACAAGCGTCCTCTCTAATAGATATCTCCAATATGTACAATGCGCATCTTCCTTAGCTTGGTCACTGCCAGCTCACATGCAAAGGCCACCACCGTCAGGTTTTTCTGGGAGTAAGATACATGCCTTTGAAAGTCAGTATTATCATCTACCCGACTTCCTTTGTTTCTTGTTTTCTTTCTTTCTTCCTTTGTGTGTGTGTGTGTGTGTGTGTGTGTGTGTGTGAGTCTTTGTGAGTATATGTGCACATTTGGGTGGGTGTGTCAAGTGTATGTATGGATGGATGTGTGTGCATATGTGCATGCCATGCATGTGCACACTCACACACTCATGTGCATGCTCAAGGGTGTGTGTGCATGTGGAGGCATAGAGGACCACCTTGGCTGTCCTCTCTCAGCTGCAGTACACCTTGTTTTTTGAGATAGGGTCATACAATGTCCTGGAGTTTACCATGGAGGCTCCGCTGGCTCCACCAGTGCTGGACTGACAAGAACACCTCACCATAGCAGGATTCTTTTCATGTACTTTCTGGGCATGGCACTCTAGTCACTATGCTTGCAGAGTGACTCCTTTCCTGACTGAGCAACCATCCCAGATTTCTTGCATTTCTTCTTTCTTACAAGATGAGTGTCTACAGAACTGAGCTCCCTCTTTCCGAGACCACTAAAGCCTTTCCCACCATGGAGCCATCTCCAGCGGGAGGGGATACATCACTGGATCTCAAGAGACCCAGATGGTGCACTGTGGCTGTCCAGAGAGGCGTCAGGCTCTGTCCTTAACCCACCTGTCACTACTCAGGCAACGCCATACAAGGTCAGTTCTCATGCCTGCGGGTAATGTAGTCTACCAGTAGTGGATGTCTGTCACTTCCAAGTGTGAGAGTGAGAGTTCCCTGGATGTGCCCAGGACTGTAGTTGACGTTGACTGATGCTGAGAAAGAGCCATGTGAAAGCAAGGGACCTGCCCATTGTTCCCTTCCTTGGGGATCCATGAAGTTCCTGTCAAGCAAGCCAAAAGTAAGATGTGACTTGTGGAAAAATCAGGAGTCCCTTACAGTTATGTGCCATATCTATGTCTCCTTACGGGACCTCCCATGCTGACAGGAAGTAAATAGGTGTACATAGTAGGGACTAGATTTGATACCTAGTTTCTTTATATGGGTCAAGAGCCCTTTGGATGTAGCTCTTCTAAATTTTGGTTTCCTTATCTGTTCATCACAAAGGAGACCTCCACAACTGGGTCTAGGTAGATGTGCTCCCTCAGACCCAACAGAGAACCAGACAGTGATTGGTGCCCGTGCTCAGGCCTGCCTCTGACTACACTCTGCAGAGGCAGTGTGCTGTCCTAGCCTCTTGCACCCACACACCTCTGTAGCTTCCACACCAGCACTGTTGGTTTTCCTAGGATGGAGAGAGAACACAACGTAGGTTTTGTGAGAGAACGCTGACAGATATTACACACACTGCTCTAGCTTCTATTTGTTCATTCTTGTTCTTTCTGTTGGCTTATTGTTTTCTCCTCCTTGTCCCGGGTGCTGTGACGTTTGCCTGCTCATCTCTACTGTGCATGGAGAACTAACTAGAGCAGTGGTTCTTAACCTGCCTAATGCTGTGACCCTTTAATACAGTTCCTGGTGTTGAGACCTCACCTATAAAATTGTTTTTGTTGCCAATTCATAACTTACTTTTGCTACTATTAGGAATCATAATGTAAATATATGATATGTAGGATATCTGATATATGGCCACTTTGAAAGGCTGAGAATCATTGAACCAGAGCAACTCAACAGGGGCCGAACCACAGGCTAAAAATGGTGGACACTTCCCCATACTGATCCCCACAAGAACAGCAGCAATGTTATTCTGTTTTATCAGCTAATGCTTGCTGGGTGCCAGTCACATTCTATATTGCCTGTGACTAGCATGGCAACCAGCTAGATTGGGGCAGGTAGGGATAAGTGTCATTAGCAGTTGTGGGGGTGAAAGTTGCTTGCTATTTGTAAATGTTTTCTTCCTTTAACTCTTTGTTATTCTAAGGCTAAAAGCCACTGGCTTCTGGTAATTAAATCCAGCTATTAGCAGCAGGGGATTAAGAAAAATGTACTTCAGTTACTTAGCTCTGACTTAGGGACCACTTGCTAGCCAGGCAAGAGGCTTGGAGTTCATTAATTCTTTGTGAACCAGAGAGAAGGAAAAGGAAAGAAAGAAAGTCATTTACACAGACAACACACACACACACACACACACACACATACACACACACACACACACACACACACACCAGATGAAGAAGAGACGGCCACACCAAAACATTATTATTGCTTTCAGCTTTTTATAGCTTTTAGACAAGAAGTTCTCTATGTAAGAAAGAATAACGTCATAAATAAACTGTTCCATAAAGGGGGGAGTTACAGAAGGATGTCTATCATGAGTCTAAAGCAGCGTTTCATTCTCTAAGCTCATTATAAGTTCAAAGCAGCAGTTTCACAAGGCCTAGCTTTACCATTGTGCACACCTATGGCTTCATCCTTGGACCTGACCTAGGATGAATGTTTTTCCTTGATCACAAATTTATCCCAAGCCTATTTCTATTTTTTAGTGTAATTTATGAAAGTCAATTGTATTCCTTATTACGCAGGCATCACTTATTCTTTTATGAGTGGTGGGCACATTTTATTCTTGATTCTAACTTTATTTTATCTTTGTGGCAGAACAACTAAAACCATCTCCTTAAATTTTCTTCTTAAAATTATTTGACTAAAATCAGGAATGCTATAGAGTAATTAATTCATCTAAACAGTATTAATTCACGAAAGTTCATCTTCATGTTGAGCTGCAGGGAATCTGCTCAATAGTGTGGGTTGATGCCAAGAAATCATTAGTCTATGTAATAGTGACAGGAAAGGCCTATCAACAGCAAGAAGCAATCCTGGGATGAAATCTCTAAGGATCCTGCATTCTCCAGAAAACTCACTTGCTTGCCATAGTCTTTCCTAGATGGTCTCTGACATTATACAGTAGCCTATGAGTTTTTGCACATTATCACCCAGTCCTGAAGGTTCAAATTCCAGAGACTGGTAGATTTAGATATTAATTTAGGAGCATTTGTTTCTTAGTATTTTTTTTATCCTAAATATAGGAAGCAAATGTATATGTGAGTATTTTAAATTTGTTTTAAAAACTAAATTTTAGGGTTCTTTGTTTTTCTTTTTAAAAGATTGCTTTCTTTCTTTACATGTTATTTTACGTATTTGGATGTTTTGTCTGCGTATATGTCTCTGGACTATCTGCATACAGAGCTTGACAGGCCAGAGGTAGGCACTGAGTTCCCTGGGACTCAAGTTACAGACCACTGAGAGCCTGAGAGCCAGCATATGGGTGCTGGGAATTGAACCCTTGTCCTCTGGAAGAGCAGCCTGTGTTCTTTAACTGCCAAGCCATCTCTCTAGCCCCATGTTTTGTTTATCAAGTAGCTCAGACTGACCTTGAACTTTCAACATTGCTGGGACCTTGAATTTGCAATCCCCTTGCCTCTACCTCCCAAATTCTAGGGTTTCATGTCTGTGCATTCACCTGCTGTTGCATGTGTTGCAAGGCTCACTGATCCCAGGGCCTTGTGCATGCTAAGTAAACACTTTCCAGTGTTACATGTCTAGCCATTGACAACATTTTTGGTTTGAATAATTCTGGGATTATTAAAAAGTAGAAAAATTATAGAACTCCCAATGCCATTTTTCTAGCAACCATTAGCAAAGACATCTTATATAACGCATGTTAGAAGTAAGAAATTAACATTGTTAGAATTTTATTAACTAAATTATATACTTGATTTTAGTTTTACCATTTTTTTTCACTATAAACCTTGTTTTGGAGAAAAACAAGTATTTTTGAATAATGCATATCTGTTTGAGTTCATGAAACTAACTCAGGAAATAAATGGGTCTGGAACAGAGAGCATCTCTATTAACCATAGCTGACTGAGCTAACATAAAAAGAAGTTAAATAAAGGGCCCAAAGTCACACAGCCAATAATAAAGCCAAAATTCAAGCAGAGGACAACGAGGGCCCTAGCATCTAGGCTCTTAACCATACTTTAGAATGGGAGAGGAATGAATATACTTTCTCTCCAAGGGTACAGAAAATATTTTAGGTTTTGTGTCATACAGGTTCCATATCGCACGACTTCAACTCTGGCGTCTCTCATGGGTTGGAGTGTGCCCTTCACAACTTTGTAAACTGAATTCCTGGGGATGTGACTGTATTTGAAATCAGGGAATTTAAGATCATAATTGGGGAGGAAAGGGTGACAGGTGGATCTTAATCCATTATAACTGCTCTCATGAGAGGAGGGAGTTGTGACAAAGGCATCAACAGAGAGAAATGTGCAGGGACAGCATGAGCCAGTTACCATCACAAGCAGAGGATGCAGGTCTCCGAAAAAGCTATATATGCCCTCAAACTCATCTTGAATTCTTAGCCTCCAGGATTACAAGAGAATAAATTCCTGTTGCTGCAGTCACATGGGTATGAGGCTTAGTTATGGCAGCCTTAGCAAACCTGCGTAGAGGCCCAGGCATGGAATCCCAGGGTGAAGCCTGCTCAGGCATGGCCGGGTTCCATTTGCTTGTTTGTTTTCTCAAGCTTCTCAGGTAATTCTAATCAGCAGCAGGGGTTACTCGGGCAGTGCCCCACCTTACACTCTTGACGTGTGCCTGTGCTCTGTGGTTGGGTGTGGCTCTGTGGTTGGGTGTGATTCCCTGTATCTTGTAGCATCCTTTACATGCACCAACTTTCTCAGTGTAAGGCACTTTGTAGGATGCTGGAGTTGAGGAACAGTTCTTTTCTGAGGCTCCCTTGAGCTTCTCCAGACAAAGCCTTCCAGGTGGGGGCTCCACCTGACTACACTCTCCCTGAGAGTCTGGTCTCACTTCTTTCTCTAGCTGAGCTTTCTTCAATAAGCTTTCTATTCTATTCTATTGTAGAACTAAATGAGCAACACAGAAACTCAAAAGGCCTGGCTCTGTGAGGTGATCCAGCAATGGCTTTACCTGGTATAAAGATAGAACAAGAAATGTCAAAACATAGTCTATTACCTGATGTCAAATACTGGGGAGTTGGGGTAAAATCTAGCCTCATTTCATTGACCTCACTGTTTATCCAGCATAGACACAGCATAGATCCCCTTTTGCTTTTTGGTCACCTTGAAAGAAGGAAAGTCAAAACAAACTCAGTTGTCTGGCAAATGTGTCTATTTCTAAATATTTAATAAGCCACTTAAACTGCTTTGCAAGTCATTAAGTCTCTCTGCATAAAACCCCAGGTTCATCAGTTACATTTCTACTCTCTGGGCTTCTCTGTCCAGACAGCATTGTTTATCTGGTTGAATGAAAGCTAGATGTGGAATATTTATTTCAGAGGATGCAAAGACACTGGGAATGTCGGGAAACAAGTGTGCACACATGTGTCTGTGCTTGCGTCTGTTCTTCTCGAGCTTGCGTACATGTGTGTCTGTGCTTGTGCACACCCTGAGGAGCTGAGTTAGTTGGTTTTCTTACAGAGAAGTTCCTTTGCTGAATGTTACAAGTCTTTCCTCGTGGCTGTAGTTTATCCCATGGTATTGATTATCTTCCCTTACTGCAGAGCGGCATATCTTCAAATACAACATTCTGAGGAGTCCACTTCAACTCATACCATATTCTCTTTAATGATACGGCATCCTCCAAACGTCTGTTGAAAATCAGGTGCATTAGACTAACAACTTGACAGGGTAGGGAATTTATGGAAATCTATCAAACAACGGAGGATTACTGACTTTAAAAAGAGACACTGTGGGAAGTTGGGGAGAATAGTACATAGCTTGCTTTCAGCGCACTGTGGGGTGAAATCCCAGGTCTTGCTGACAGAGCCTGAGAGAGGTCAAGTCTGGGAACAGCTCTCTCTGCTTTGAAGCTGACATTTGGTTTTTTCCAAACACATAACTTAGCTCTGGTGCTTTGATCATGCCTGTGTGAGCCACTTCTCTGAGAGAGTCACTGAACTCTTCCAACTTAGGACAAAGAGGCAGGTGGAGGGGCAGATGCTCCTTCGGCACTAGGATGGAGAGCCCTCAGTTCACAGTATCTCTTGTTACATGAGTTAAAATGACTGCCTGTGCAGGTGCTGAAGACATGTGTGTATGGACTCCAGAAGGTTTTAGTTGCCTGGAGAACTTGAAAAGTCCCCTTTGCCTGCCAGACTCCAGCAGCCTTTAGGGACTCATGGGACTATTAGCTGTTGTTACTCGTGGGAGCAGATCATGCTCCTACATGGGAGTGGGAATGGTGGACAGATAGTGTAACAAGGTGGTTATGTTAGAGGCCATAGGAATGTTGCCATTTCTACTTCTGTCCTGGAGATCTGTATGCACAATATAAGTAAGTCCCAGATATAGTAAGAAGTCCAAGCAGTAGGATTTTACAACTATATTGCTATGATCCCTGAGGGCCAGGGCGTGGGCTTCTCAGACTGAGTGGAACTTGATGTAGAGGACAGCATCATAGGTCATCTACTTAGACTGTCATGGCCTGAGCACTTTACCTGAAGCATTTTATGCAGTCCTTACAATTGCTCTGGCTTATAACAAATGTAGGCAATCTGCTACAGGATGCAACATAAGGATTTGAGCACAGGGCATGTTCACAGCCCAGCCAATAAGAAATGCTATCCTTCCTCCCCACTCTGTTAGAGGACATCAGAGCAGGAGCTGCTGTCCCCCTCTACTATGTGAACCCCAGGGTGATCTACCTCCTCTTGGCAGCAGGTATCTTTACCCACTGAACTGTCCCTTCCACCCAGAATCACTCTTAATATCTGCTCTGCTCAATTCATCTCCAGAGAGGACCTGAAAACTCAGGGAGGGATAGGGTCATTAAGATTTCAGGCTGCCCTTCTTGGGTGTGGATTTCCAAGAAAGGAGAGTTGTATGATTTCCCTAGGGGATGTTCACTGAGCCTAATACATTTAGATAGTTTTCACTGTAGGTTCTTTACCATGTAACTAGGTAGTAATATAGTAAGGAAATATCAAATTACTTGATAAAAATATCAAATTACTTGATAAATGTCTGCGTACACTTTTTTTTTTAAATGCTTTTAAGCATTGAACAAAATAAGCTAAAGAGAGAGGATGCCCTTCTGCTGAGTAGCTGGCCTTGCCCTAAGAGCTTCTCCATGTCTTATCTCTGAGCATGACTATGGTGTTTGTGTTTCAGCCCCCACTAGAAGCCACAAACATCTGAAGCCTGGGCAGCAGCTGAGTGTTAATCATGAGAAGTCTGATGTTTCCCTCTTGGGTCCTTAGAGAGAAAGCCATAGTAGTACAGGAACTGGAGGAGACCTTGGGGACCACTTAATCCGATCCTTTCATGGGGAATCCCATGGCCAGTGGTCACCGAGAATTTACCACATTCAAATGCAGTGAGTGACAGAGAGAGTGAGGCTTTAACTCCTATCCCCAAGTCCTTCCCCTTTGCTTGGTAAATAAGATGATTTAAAAAAAAACATGAAAAATAAACCACTGGGCAGAAAATCTCAAAGGTAAAGAGGAATCGTTTTGGACGACAGTAGAATCGCTTCTTTCCATCACTGACTATAATCAAAGAGAAGAGAAGGAAAGCTCCTGTTCTGGTGAGCAGTGTGGGAACAGCTGGTTTTATCAAATGAGGCTATTTACATGTGCGGACAGATGGTCCACAGTGGAAATGCTTTGCCAGTCTGATTACAAGTCCTCATCACCCCAGTCCCCTCCATCAGGTGCCCTCCCTGGCTCCTGCACACCTGAGAGGCACCACACGGGTGTGCGGGCATCGCCAATTTTTCATGCAATGCTGAGTGAAATCTGATGTGTTTGATTTTAAAGAGTTTCAGGGATTAGGCAAAGAGGTTTCTCTCTTTTATATGTCTCCAGTTTTCCTCCACAGAGGAGCTCCCTCCCCCACACCGTGAAGGAAGGCCAAGCCTGGAAGTCCTACACAGAGGAAGGAGAAAGGGTAAAAGCCAAGCTAAGTTTGCTGTGGTTACTAGCCATGGATAATAGAACTGTTTTAGTAACACGTGTCCCTGGACATCACTGAAAGAGTTCTATTTAAAATTAAAATAATATGTTGTTGCCTTTTGACATCTCATCTACAAGACTCCTGTGCATATGAGCTTGGATCTGGTCACAAAGGGTAAGTGTGCAGACAGATGGCTGAAGATGTCCACCTTCATCCTTCATCCTCCCTCCCTGCAGGGCTTTGATGCTCTCCTGTCATCTTCCTGTATCCTTTTGCCTGTAGAACTCCCGGTGTAATGTGAGTCTTCTGGCAATAGGTCTTCCTGGGCACCAGGTCGGGATGTTGTGGGAGGACTGGGTGAGGATGAGGCCATCTGTCTCCAGAGTTTTGCTGTCCATGTGACACCATCTATCTTCAGTTACCAAAAGTGATCCAAGAGAGAGGAGCCTCCCCTACGAATCTCTAAGCATAATGCACATCCCAGGCATCGGGGCTGATGACTTCTGGGGTTGGAAGAAGGGCCTGGGTAGAAGAATAATGGAGATGAGAGACAGACAAGGCTCTCTTCAGCGCCCCTAATTGGGGGCTGTCCAGCTTGGAAACATGGGGGCCATTCCTCTTGTGGCTACCTTCATTTTCCTTCAGGATGCTGCTCCTAGAGGTTTAGCAGCATCTGTGTGGGGAAGATGTAGCTGAAAGGAACAGCTCCAAACCCTGTCCTCAGCTATCGTAAATGCCTGAGGTGAAAATGTACCATCTCTGTCAGGGATGCTTGTGTGAAAGATTTAGGATGCGAGAGTCAAGACTAATAAAGAACCAGGGATAAGGGACCCACCTCTACACATATGTTTGAAAGCTCCCACCCACTGTGAGAAGACGGGAAGGGTGATGGTGGGACTCCAGGCCCAGCACATGAAGGCATGGATGGTCTGAGCATTGTGCCTATTTGTGTTAATGTGAGATGAAATTCTGTAGAAAAATAATGTGTTACCAAAAGTGCTGGGCCAGCCCATAAACTGCCTCCTTGGGATTTATCAGTCAATGCAACGTCATAAAGCATGTCTTAGGGGCTGCTGGGGTATGACCTCATAAAAGGGTTGTGATGAAGAGAAGTTCAACCTGTGTTGGTGGAAGGAATGAGGAGCTTTAAAAACCACTAAATGAGACTGGAATCAGAGTGAGCTTACTGAAGGTCTTAGTTTTGTTTTGATTTGTTCAAGTTATTCATCCACTTGCCAAATGCTTCTGAGGAGCCCTTCTCTGCTGGAAACACAGTTCTAGGCACGCCTTAAATGTCACTTAGGACTTTACTGTACTGGTCCATGATGGAGGAAGTGATGTAACTGGAGCACATTTTTTTTTTTTTTTTTATTATTTCAAACAAAGGTCAAGTGTCTCAGCCACTTGCCCTCTGTTTAAAATGTCAGGGACGAAACTGAGCATGAACAGCAACTTTTCGTTCCTGTGGCAACAACAGGGAAGGTTGGAGAAGCTGTGCAAATATGTAGATCATTTCGTGTCCACAGGCAGCCACTTTCTAGCCCAAGGAAAGAAAACAGTTTCAAGGAGGAGGAAGCTCACTG
>JADRCD010220605.1:0-11600 GCA_019843815.1 Montemys delectorum | reverse complement strand
ATTGTGTAGATGTACCACAGTTTCTGTATCCATTCCTCTGTTGAGGGACATCTGGGTTGTTTCCAGTTTCTGGCTATTATAAATAAGGCTGCTATGAACATGGTGGAGCATGTGTCCTTATTACATGTTGGAGCATCTTCTGGGTATATGCCCAGGAGTGGTATAGCTGAGTCCTCTGGTAGTACTATGTCCAATTTCCGGAGGAACCACCACACTGATTTCCAGAGTGGTTGTACCAGTTTGCAATCCCACCAGCAATGAAGGAGTGTTCCTCTTTCTCCACAACCTCTCCAGCATCTGTTGTCACCTGAGTCTTTTATCCTAGCCAGTCTGACTGGTGTGACCACCTTGACTTCTTAAATGTTAGATTCAACCTGTTCTAGAGCAACCATGTAATTAATGTAAGACAGAGACCCCCAGTCTCATCACCACTTGGAAGCCCTGGCCACTTCAATGACAACCTAAAGGACTTGTTGGTCTATCTGGAATCCTTACTGTGAAAAGATAAGAGTGCTCCCTGGAATTAACAAGCCACCCTCAAAATTAAAAAGAAAAGCACAAAGTGTTAACTAATTGCACACTAGCAAGTGCTTGAAGGCAATGAAGTAATTCATGATTTAATTTTCTCCAATGATCTATCAGCAGAACCACAAAAATATATTTAAAATTGTTACAATTGTAAATGGAACTGTGTTGTGGTTTAATCAATAATTCTCAACCAGGGAGCTGTAAATAAATGGGTTTTGCTCACTGGGTAGGAGACATTGCTCAGATTCTCCTATTTATGGGGCTTTTACCCTAAAGAATCAGAAAGAATTCATTATAGTCTTTTTATTAATTATTTTGCCTTCACATTTCCTTCACTGATTCAGATACAAGATTTTTCCATTTATCATGGCATAAAATATTTCCCGAAATTTCTTATTGGTTTGACTCTGCTCACATTATCCAAGCATATCTTTCTAACACCATATTCATGTTAGCAAAATGTCCTTAATAACAGTGTTACCTCTCAGAACTTAATGAACCTTGAAGTTTTATTTTTTTTTTAAATTTTGTTGAATTTTTTTTTTTTACATTTCAAATGTTTTCCCCTTTGCATGTCTCCTCTTTGGAAACCCCCATCCCATCCTCCTTCCCCTTACCTCTATGAGAGTGCTCCCCCACCCACCTACCCACTCCTATCTTCCCACTCTGGCATTCCCCTCACTGGGACATTGAACACCCTTAGGCCCTAGGGCCTCTCCTCCCACTGATGTCCAACAAGGCCATCCTCTGCCACATATGTAGCCAGCACCAAGGGTCTCTCCATGTGTACTCTTTGGTTGGTGGTCCAGTCCCCAGGAGCTCCTGGGGGTCTGGCCTGTTGACACCATTGTTTCCTCCATGGGGCTGCAAATCCCTTCAGCTCCTTCAGTCATTTCTTCAACTCCTCCATCAGGGACCCTGCGTTCAGTCCAATGGTTGGCTGCAAGCATCCACCTCTGTATTTGTCAGGCTCTAGCAGAGCCTCTCAGGAGACAGCCATCTCAGGCTTGAAGTTTTATTTAAAAGGAGGGAGGCAGAGTCCTGGTCTATCCCTTTCTACCTCTCCCCAGATTTCAATTTTGTAGATTTTTCCCTTGATGTGTAGATTTTTATGTGTAAATCACAAGATTTACTAGCACTTCTTCCTATGGGAATTCAGTTGTAAGTTATTATTCTAATTTTTTAATATAAAGACTTAGAAATCTTACATCTTGCCTTCGACCTTTTGCCCACATAAGTAACGTCCTCCTTCCCATCCAGCCCACAGAGCTGTGATTTGTGGTTACGCCAGTATGCCAGGCACTGCGAGAAAGGCTGTATAAGTGTTATTCTCAGATGATCTATGAGAAATGTTATGCTCATATTTGTTTCTGCTTCGTGTGTGTGTGTGTGTGTGTGTGTGTGTATGTGTGTGTGTGTTGTGTGTGTGTGTGTGTGTGTGTGTGTGAGAGAGAGAAAGAGAGACAGACAGACAGACAGACAGACAGACAGACAGACAGACAGACAGGGTACACACATGTCCAAAACTGTAAGTGGACTACACCCACCCACTTTTTTTTTTTTTGAGGCAAAGTCTCTCACTGTCTTGGAGCTTCAGCAAACTCATCATCCACCTGTCTCAAGCCCCCGCAGCACTAGGCTTACAAGTACATATCACCACAGTCTCCTTCTGTTTTACACAGACTCTGAGCACTGAACTCAGACCCTGTGCTTGCAATGGCAAGATCTTTACTGATGCAGCTGCCTCCTAGCCCCTTATATATCTGCTTTATATACGAAAATTTCTTCCCCCTGAGTTAATAGCTCTCTAGGATTGGCTTGTTATATATTAATCTATGTACCTCTAAGGCTGCAGTGCTCTGTTAACTTGGTTAACCAGAGAGCTATTTTCTCGGAATTCCTACTTCTCCTTAGTTCTGGGTTAGCATCAGCCCAAAGAGATGCTCTCCACTCTGCCACTACAGTAACATCAGACCACCACCAGATATGATGGCAGCACAGAGGAAGAGCTTCCTGGGGCTTTCTGAGCATAACCCACCTCAGGGGCCTCCTGGTATTCAAATTCCCTGCACAACTGGTGAGGGCTGGCTGACATACAGCTCTGATTCTCCTCTGCCCTCCAGACTTCCCGTCTAGCCTTCTCTTCTCCTCACAATCTAAGCCCATAATTATCCCTAAACACCCACAGCAATTGTACTTTCCATGAATAAGTCCTAACTGTCATTTTGTTGCCGATTCATCCAAATCTTGAGAACTATAACCTCTTCTTTATGTAAACACATGCTTAGGGTGATTTTTTTTAATCTCCCCACCTTTCTGTTGGTTGTTTAATTTTTTTAGGGACCCCCACTTGGGTCGTTCAGATTTGTCATTGGGGCATCATGCCCATGTCCCATTGAGAATTCCTCTCCAGCTATATTGTGGAAACTTACTTAAATCTCTCTAATGGATTCCATGTCTTCCTCTACTTGACAGTTTCTTGTTCAGAGATCTGGCCACTTCTGTTTGCAAGTAACTGTTGATTTTGCCTCCTTGGGGGAAGTTAAATCTGTTTCCTGGAACCTCAGTTTCTTCTATGTCTTCATGCCCTATCTTGTTAAAGCAGGGCTCCAGAGGTTGAGCACAGCCAGGGCTCTCCTGGAGCTGGCTAGCAGAGAAGCAGAAGTGGTGTCAAGTGAATGAGCTAGCCACATATGCAGGCAGGGCTTGTACTCAGTCACTAGGTGTTTGAGTTTTGCTATCTGGTTTTGTTTGCTGTAACTGATTTTTCAGAGTCTCACACAAAGACTTAAGAAATCATATTTGTGCCCTGAGCAATCTCACTCAGTTAAGAGAATATTTATTCACATTCAC
This sequence comes from Montemys delectorum, assembly GCA_019843815.1. Classification (NCBI taxonomy): domain Eukaryota; kingdom Metazoa; phylum Chordata; class Mammalia; order Rodentia; family Muridae; genus Montemys; species Montemys delectorum. The sequence continues at coordinate 8,219 of JADRCD010220605.1, read as the reverse complement.
AGTGCCCCTGAGAAATGGCCTTTAGCAGTCTGTTGAATGTATCCTCTCAGATGGTATCCAACTTGGGTGTGGTGGCACACTCTTGTAAGCCAAGGAGGAGGAAGCAGGAGGATCTAGACTGAAGGCTTGCCTGGATAAATAACCAAATTCACCAAGACCCTCTCTAAAACAACACTGAGGATATAACTCTGTGGTAGCATACTTGCCTAACACGCACACCCCTCTGGGTCTAATGCCCAGTGGCACACACATACCCACAGTCAATCTTTTAAAAGCCATATTTCATTTGTAGTTTCTTAATATAAGACATACTTGTACATGGATGGGAAAAACAATTGTAATTTAAGGTCCACATAAAAATGTGCCCCCTTGCCTAAGGATGTGTATGAAAATGCTGCTTAAAGGAAAAAGCTGGGTCTGTTCCCTGACACAGCAATCCTAGGATCTAGTTTTCTGAAAACTTAAGTATTTCATAAAAGGTCTATATATTCTGTACTAGAAGGCATGACACAATCCTTATTTTTATCCTTCTATCCTTACTATTTGTTTGTAATCGAAGTCTTAGACATTTCCTTTAAAGAGAGATTCATGAAATTGAGTGTTTGTTGAAAAATCCAAAGAGGGGAAGAACATGTCCTTTCTGTGTTTGCTTACAGGGTACCAACGTTTAAAATTGCCAAAGTTTGCCAAGTTTCAAACAGATACCAAGCTCAGGTCAAGGCCTGGACTGAGGATGTGAATGAGCAGAAAAACACCCTGTTCTTGCTGACAAGATCCTTGGAAACTGATAAAGGAGATACACTGATAGAAAGACTTCATCAAGATGATGCACACCAAAGCAAACAACAGAGGAAAGCAGGCTGGTGTGGAGCTCACACTGTCCCCAGGACAGTGTCAGGAGGTAAGGCAGGAGGATTGCCAACACAATCCAGGCATTGAGGCCTGTCTGGTTTATATACCAAGTTATACATCAGCCTGGACTGCACATCAAGACTCGCTCTGAAAAACAAAACAAATGATCAAACAAACAAACAAACAAACAAACAAAAATCAAATTACAAAAGCCAAAAGGAATGGTTTGTAGTGACTCTGATTTCAAAGTTTTGCCATTCCTTATCCCTGTTGTTGAGCCTGTGGTGGGGTATCATAGGATGGTGAGAGCTGACCTGCTCACCAGGAAGTGACAGACAGAAAGAGGAGGGAGATGGGACCAGGGTCTCCAAAGCTCTTTCAGTTCATATGTTCAATGACCGCAAAGTCTCCCATGAGGCCCTATCTCCTAAAGTTTATAGCTCAGAATTAACCCATGGTCACAGTCATAAAAGGGGGCTTACTTTCACAATGGAAAAGATTGCAGACCATGTTCTTCTAACTATATGACATTCTAGAACAAACAAAACTGAAGACAGCAAAAGACCAGTGAGTTTCAGGGATGTAGTGGGAGAAGAAAGTGAAATTTGGGGTATTTAGGGTGATGGAACAACTTTGTGTGTTGTCTGTTAAAACCCAGGAAAAGAATGACCCCTCAAACCAAGTCCACACTGTGTTCTAGTCTACCTAAGAGCTGCTAGGTAGAAGGCTTGTGGGTCGGCCATGACAGGGGTTCTGGGGATGTGCCCAGACCCAGCTCAACTAGACACTGGGCTAAACTAGGATAAACAATATGAATATGAAAAGTAGAAAAAGTCAAGCCAAGGAAAACTCCATCTCCTTACCAACTGGACAAATGATGACACTTCTTGTAAAGATTAGGAGCACAGACATCCATCAGTTCTGGGGGAAAGCAACAGTGTGCTTCCACCATGTTTCCTGAGGTTTCATTCCCTCACATGGCAATCAGCAGGAACTTGGCAACATGAGTTGGACTTCTCAGGAGGTTGGTACTAGAGACACAGTTTTGACAACATCACTATTTACTATTGTAAATACTATTAAAATTAGGAAAATGAATTTACCATGAAAAAGCCAAATAATAAAGATATTTCCATTCCTTCTCAGAGGAAAAGGATTCATCTATGTCCTATAAAAATATAGTTACTCTGGAAAGCATCATGGGGGGATACATTAGAACAAAGTACAATGACACATATTTATGAAAATATAGGGGTTAAGGAGATGGCTCAGCAGTTGAACACTAGCTATCAACACAACAGACCTGGGTGTGGGCTCCAGCAACCACATGGTGGCTCACAACTCCAGTTCTAGAAGATCTGGAACTCTGTTTTGGCCTCCTTGGGCATTACACACATACAGGAAAAATACCCATGTGCATAAAAATAAATCTTAAAGATGTCATAAAGGTTTGTATCCTGACTTAAAATTATTAACAATAATAATGGTAAATTAAGTCAAGGAAAGAAAATGTAGGTGCCTAGCAGAGTAAATACTTGAGGTTGACAGAAGAATGGAAACTCTGGTTTTCCTGACTACAGAGTTTACTATTTCTGCTACCAATGGAAAGTGCTAGCAAGGTTAATATCCTCTGTAGCAGAGTTTTTGCAACAGAGAAAGGCTATGGGCAAGAAAATAGAGAAAGGATTCAGACGGAGGCATTCAATTAAGAGGCCCAAATGGTGGCACATGCCTTTAATCCCAGCACTTGGGAGGCAGAGGCAGGTGGATTTCTGAGTTTGAGGCCAGCCTGGTCTACAGAGTGAGTTCCAGGACAGCCATGGCTACACAGAGAAACCTGTCTCCAAAAAAGTAAATATTTAAAACTATAAAAAGAAAAGCATTAGAAACCTTTAGGTATCAGTACAACCCCACTTCCACAATAACACAATTGTCTTTTTGGAAACAATGCTGAGAGCCACTCGGAGTACCCTGCTGTCAGGAACGATGTCAGAAGTGAATCCCTCATATGAATAGATGTTCCATCAAGATAAGAATCCAGAAGCCCACGAATGGCATCCCATCCAATAGCAATTTTACTATAACAAACAAAAATCTCATTCAATTCAATATTGTGAAATATTTTCACATTTACGTTTGAAATGAAAGACAAAGACTAAAACCACAAGTCTAAAATTGTCATAATCTAGAGATAATATAAATAAATCAAGAAGAAATGTATCTTCTGTATTAGCCATCATATTTTTATTAGCCATTACTAATGTGTAAGATGGTGATATCATTGCTGAGCTAACCCCAATTCCAATGACTAAACCCTCACTGGCTTTAATAGCATTTTGGCAGATTCTTTTGGATTTTATATAAGTAATGAGAGAGATAATTTTTATGACTTCACCAGGATCATGTTACTCTTGGATTCACATTTAGCTAGGCTAATCAGCATAATGTCCCACAGACAAACACACAAGCCAACCTAACCTAGATACTTCCTAGCAGATGTGCCTGCAGGCTAACCTAGTTAGCTGTTTCCTCACAGGTGTGCCTGTTCAGCTAACCTAAGCCTGATGATCCCTCACAGGTGTACCTCGAAGCTACACTAACCCACGGTAGGTGTGCCTGGAGGCTTCTCCTGGCAGATTCTAGGTTGACAGCTGACACTAACCATCACACTCACTGAACAGCAAGGCACAGAGTCTTCCATGGGTGATGGCAGGGCTCTTGTTCTCAGAATGACTCAGTGAACCAGAAGAGACCCCACCTAACTAACCCACAATGTCCTGAGATTCCAACAAGAAAACTTAGGGACTATTTGTTACAGCAGCTGGCATAACTCACCATAACCAATGCAAAATTTAACAGAAACTCTTGAACTTTTTAAAAAGGAAAATTCAAATGTTACTAAAAGACACTGGGAAGCTATATTGTATGACAGATATAACGTTACAGATGATTGTAAAATTCGTCTGTAGATTTATGCTATCTGAATTAAAATCCTAAAATAATACATGATAGAAGTGCAATGCTAAAACCAGAAAATCAAATGAAAGAGTAAAATAGCTTAGAAAACTCAGGAACGACCAAGAAAGAGGAACACTTGCTCTAAAAATGTCCATTGGCTGCACAAATCCTAGCCTGGGGTGGATTTTCAGAGGAAGAAAGGATCCCGGCACCCCCTAGCCTTGCCTTCTCCTTGGAGGCTTCTATTCCAAATACATTCCATAAGATGCTTTGTATCTCACAATGAGGCTGAAGGGCCTGGCTCGTGGTCACTTGTCTACTTCTCCATGCCATCAGATGATGTTGAGAAATTCCCAGCAGTCACAGGGAACTCAGCATCCGTATCCCTCCTCACTGTGTAGGACACGGAACAACTGATACAGTTTTTCATATTAGGAGCCTGGGAAAGATTCAAATTAAATTCTTAAGATGAAATGATGACCCTGCCTTCACATTGTCAGAAAACAGCAGCTAAGGCATTTCCATTCACGGGCTACTGAGCACTGGCTGTAAAAGTCCGAGACCTGAATTTGTAGGGCTGGAGAACTTTAGAATTAAGAAAAAAGGAGCATTTAGTAGAAATGTATTGGTAGGAATGTATACTGTGTAACCTTTACCTGGAAGGGCATGGAAAATCTCTGTAACCAGCCAAGAATGCAGGCTGACTAGTTTCAGGAACCTTCAGGTGGGCCACAAAGCACCCCCCCCACCAGCTAGGTCCAAGAACAAAAAGAAGGATATAAGCCATCTGGGTGGTTCTAGGGAACTGTCAGTCATAAAGTGAATAACATTGACCAGACCACATTCTTGTGAATAATGAGTATGTAGGATGTTTTCCTTATTACCCTGACTCAATCAGGGGTTGAGTCCCTTTAGAATTTTCCACTGTTCTCTTGTTATGTTTCCTTGGTAACCCCTTCACCTCCCTAGTTTGTGGTTTTTCCTTTAAATACCCCTCACTTCTTGTGCTCGGGGTCAAACTCCTCTGCCCCTGCGAGGGTTACAGTTTGTCCCCAGTATACTGGCTTCCCCTCCTCCCCTGAATAAACTTCATGCTATTGCATCAAAATCAGTCTCTCGTGAGTTATTGGGTGGTCGTGTTATCCCGAGACTTGAGTGAGGGTCTCCCCAGCTCTGGGGGTCTTTCAAATTCAACCCAGAACCCATACGAAGTCAGGAGGAAATAACTGACTTCACAAAGTTGTCCTCTGACTGCCGCAGGCACACCATGCTAATAATAATTTTTTCAAAGAGATATTTTCTTCCCAGATATTATGGAGAATTATATTTTAAAAATCTAGGTAATATAAACACCTAAAAAAGAGTACACATGGTGGGACACATGGCTGCAGCTGCATATGTAGCAGAGGATGGCCTAATTGGTCATCAGTGGGAGGAGAGGTCTATGCCCCAGTGTAGAGGAATGCCAGGGCCAGGAAGTGGGAGAGGGTTGGTTGGCGAGCAGGGGGAGAGGGGAGGGAATAGTTTTTTTTTTTGGAGGAGAAACCAGGAAAGGGGATATCATTTGAAATATAAATAAAGAAAATATTACATTTCAACCAGAAAAAAAACCCCTAGGTAATAAGTAGCAGTTTGCTGTTACAGAAACATTTGAACCATGTGTGTTGTGAATTATAGTAATATTCTCTATATTTGAGAACTTCCTATTCAGGTGAAGCAATTGTGTACAACTTCTGTAAAATTGTGGTTTGTGGCCACCCCCCACCCCCCCAACCCCCCACCCCCCACTCCCCCACCCTCCCCCCACCCCTGGCACACTGACAGTTCACCTTTGAAGAGGAGTTGCCTAGAAGTCACACTGAGTTGCGAACATGCCTACCTGCCTGGGGACTTTGAGTTGCTGGAGACTCTGGCGTCTAATGTCTGCTGCAGTGCTTATGTTATGCACATATCTTGTACCTAGAGATCCAGTTTTAGTTTTCCCTCTGCCTATATATCCTCAAAATATTGCTAAGTAAAGTGAAGCCTTGATAGGAACACTACTTGGCCTCCTTGTTCTCTTGTTTCTCGACCCCTTTATTTTCCAGGTCCTTTTAAACCTCTACCTGAAGGAACCCAGGTTCGTGGAGCTGCGGGACAGCTCCACTCAGTGGTTAGTGTGTAACTTTTAAAGAGCAACAAATTAGGGGATGGGGAAGTGGCTCAGTTGGTAAAATGATTGCAAGCATGAGAATTCCAGTTCAATCCTCAATGTGCAGATTAAGAAACCAGGCAGTGAACTAAAGACAGCTCAGGAATAACAGTGCTTACTGATCTTGCAGAGGACCCCAGGTCAGTCTCTAGACCACACATGACAGTTCACAAAGGCCCATAACTCCTGTTCTGGTATCTGACATCCTTTCTGGCACCTGCATTCTCATTCTCTGTCTCTGTCTCTGTCTCTGTTTCTCTCTCTCTCTCCTCTCTCAATCTGTCTCTCTCATCAGTCTAATGAATTCTAGAATGTGACTATGGGACATAGTCCCATATTGAGTCCCTGAGGCTCAATGACCATCCAGTTTAGACTCTTGGTGAGTCTCTGAATCACTGACTCTTGTTTTAAAAAAACAAAAAAAAAATGTATATTCCTGAGGAGCAACAGCCAAAATTGACCTCTGCCTTCCACATTATGTGCACACATGTGCATCTACATACTCATATACAGTAATACACAGGAATACACATAAGGACAAGAGGAAGAATCTCTACATGTTATCTCTTAACAAAGTTGGCTACAGCAGAAGGTCTTCAACAGCAGAGTACCCTGTTGTAGTTTTATCATAACATATCTGATCCAGAGAAAGGAAACATTAACCACAGCTGAACCTGGCCATCCTAGCACACTTGATGGCCAGGGTCAGGGGCTAGCATGTACTCACAGTCCACAGATGCAAGCTTAAAACGAGATGCAAACTAGATCCCAGAGAGTTCCCTTCTCTACCACCTGACCACCACATCACTAAAATATGATTTATAACTGCTGTTGCCACCCAGCCCATAGTATTAGTTATTAAAGCATGCTCACATGTGCATGCACACATGGGAGCACACACAAACCTACAAGCCACATTAAAAGGCAAAATAAAGGTTTAAGGAAAGAAAACAACTGAAGGACCAGACATGAATATGTCAACCATGATGAAATTTGACCTGGGGCTTTAACAACTAATTTCCAAAGGCTCTGATGGGTAAAGTCACTGGGAAACGTAAGAACCAAGATGAAAAGTCTAAGACTGAACTAAGGTGAGATGTTAGCACCTAAGAGCAGCATAATGGAGATGAAGAATGAAAGTATTAGCAATCTACAAAGAACTGGGGTGAGAATCCCTGACTTTGATGTACCTCAGTGGACATTTGAAGCATAGCACAAAGAGAGGACATTGTGGGGAGCAATCAGACTATCTAAGAGGTGTGGGATGATTAGAGAGGGTGTAACATCTATGTAAATGGAGAGAGAGAGAGAGAGAAAGAGAGAGAGAGAGAGAACAAATAAGAAAGTGGGAGAAAAAGAGATCATGAGAGGGGGCAAGCAAGGGAGTGAGAGCAAGAGAAAATGAGAGAATAAGAGAGAGCGAGAGAAAGAGGAGCAAAAAAGAACAAATGAGAGAGTAAGAGAAAGTAAGAGATAACAAGAGAGAAAGAGAAAGTACATGAGAGTGAGAAAGTAAGAGAGAGCAAGAAAGAAAGAGTGAGAAAGAGCAAGAGAGAAAGAGTGAGATAGTGTGCGAGAGAGTGGAAGAGAGCAAGAGAGAATGGGAGAAAAAAAGAGAAAAAGAGATATCTAGAAAGAGAGGAATACAAGAAATACTTCAAATAATCATGCCTGGGGAGATGCTCACATACAAATTAGGCAGGTAAGCACAGATGTGGGAACCTCAGAGAGAATAGAGGAAGCACCCTGGATGTCACAAAAGTGCTGCACCTAGGAATGTTATAACCAAGAGGGGACAGCCAAGGGCCAAAACCCAGCTTTCCCCCAGAAACCTCACATGAGCAGGAAAATAGGGGAGTGAGACCTGACCAGCAGGAAGATAGGGGAGTGAGACCTGACCAGCAGGAAGATAGGGGAGTGAGACCTCAGGAACAGGAAGATAGGTGAGTGAGGCCTCACAGCAGGAAGATAGGTGAGTGAGACCTCAGGAACAGGAAGATAGGTGAGTGAGACCTCAGGAAGAAGAAGATAGGGGAGTGAGACCTCAGGAACAGGAAGATAGGTGAGTGAGACCTCAGGAACAGGAAGATAGGGGAGTGAGACCTCACAGCAGGAAGATAGGGGAGTGAGACCTCAGGAACAGGAAGATAGGTGAGTGAGACCTCAGGAAGAAGAAGATAGGGGAGTGAGACCTCAGGAACAGGAAGATAGGTGAGTG
>JADRCD010220603.1:30446-73851 GCA_019843815.1 Montemys delectorum | reverse complement strand
TCTTTTGTGATTGGGTTACCTCACTCAGGATGATACTCTCCAGATCCATCCATTTCCCTAAGAATTTCATAAATTCATTGTTTTTAATAGCTGAGTAGTGCTCCATTGTGTAGATGTACCACAATTTCTGTATCCACTCCTTCTGTTGAGGGACATCAGGGTTGTTTCCAGTTTCTGGCTATTATAAATAAGGCTGCTATGAACATGGTGGAGCATGTAACCTTATTACATGTTGGAACATCTTTTGGGTATATGCCCAGGAGTGATATAGATGGGTCCTCTGGTAAAACTATGACCAATTTCCGGAGGAACCACCACACTGATTTCCAGAGTGGTTGTACCAGTTTGCAATCCCACCAGCAATGAAGTAGTGTTCTTCTTTCTCCACAACCTCTCCAGCATGTGCTGTCACCTGACTCTTTTATGCTAGCCAATCTGACTGGTGTGAGGTGGAATCTCAGAGTTGTTTTGATTTGCATTTCCCTGATGACTAAGGATGTTGAACATTTCTTTAGATGCTTCTCAGCCATTTGGTGTTCATCAGTTGAAAATTCTTTGTTTAGCTCTGTACCCCATTTTTAATAGGGTTATTTGGTTCTCTGGAGTCTAACTTCTTGAGTTCTTTGTATACATTGGATATTAGCCCTCTATCAGATATAGGGTTGGTAAAGATCTTTCCCCAATTTGTTGGTTGCTGTTTTGTCTTATTGACAGTGTCTTTTGCCTTACAGAAGCTTTGCAACTATATGAGGTCCCATTTGTCAATTCTCGATCTTAGAGAAGAAGCTATTGGCGTTCTCTTTAGGAAATTTTCCCCTGTGCCTATTTGCTTGAGGTTCTTCCCCACTTTCTTTTCTATTAGTTTCAATGTATCTGGTTTGATGTGGAAGTCCCTGATCCACTTGGACTTGAGCTTTGTACAAGGAGAAAGGAATGGATCAATTTCCATTTTTCTACATGTTAACCGACAGTTGAGCCAGCACCATCTGTTGAAAATGCTGTCTTTTTTTCCACTGTATGGTTTTAGCTCCTTTGTCAAAGATCAAGTGGCCATAGGTGCATGGGTTCATTTCTGGGTCTTCAATTCTATTCCATTGATCTACCTGCCTGTCACTGTACCAATACCATGCAGTTTTTATCACGATTGCTCTGTAGTACAGCTTAAGGTCTGGGATTGTGATTCCACCAGAGCTTCCTTTATTGTTGAGAATAGTTTTGGCTACCCTGGGTCTTTTGTTGTTCCAGAAGAATTTGCCAATTGCTCTTTCTAAGTCTGTGAAGAATTGAGTTGGAATTTTGATGGGGATTGCATTGAATCTGTAGATTGTCTTTGGTAAGATGGCCATTTTTACTATATTAATCCTGCCAATCCATGAGCATGGGAGATCTTTCCATCTTCTGAGATCTTCTTCGATTTCCTTCTTCAGAGACTTGAAGTTCTTGTCAAACAGATCTTTTCTCTCCATTCTAATACAGATGCTTACAAAGCATCCTAGAGCCTACACTGTGGAAACTCTCCATTCTAATAGAGATGCTTCAGAACATCCTACAGCCCATACTGTGGAAGCTCCCCATCCTAATAGAGATGCTTAGAGAGCATCCTAGAGCCTACACTGTGGAAGCTCTCCATACTAATACAGATGCTTGCAGAGCATCCTAGAGCCTACAATGGAGAATCCATGTGTAAGCCAGGAGTGTGGCAGGGCCTTCAGTTAGAGAAAGATTATTATTTATCATCAGAACCTTCATGAGGGGAGACAAATACATACATGTAGAGAATTTGTGCAAATCTGTCATTTGGAACTCTTCATTGTTGCCTACAAGGAAGTCACAGTACAGAAAATCCTTCTGAATGCAGTGTGACCAGGCGCTCTCTTTCTGTAATACAGATGTCACATAAACAAAACCTCCATCTAAGTGTCAATCATGTAAACATATGCAGTCAAAATTCACACCTCATTATACACAAAAAGATGCACACTGGTGAGGGACTTTATAAATGTAATGAATATGAGACCTTTCATTATACTGCCACTCTCATTGCTGTCAGAGAACCTAGCAACTGAAGGAAGCTATTTGGTGTGCATAGGCCACTAAGTCCGATAACCTCAATAAATGTGGGAAAGTCTCCAGTCTGTGTTCTATCAGTGGGAGAAAAACTCAGGTCTTACACAATTTATTTAATAAAGCATTGCTCTCTGAGGCAGAAAACAAGAGTCCTAGGCTTGAATTTTGCTCTCTTTACAAATAGATAAATAAATTAATTAATTAAATAAAAATTCCCAACCACACCTCCTCAGGGAACTGTTAGTTTTACAATTCCTTATTTTTCTTTGAGTTGCTGAGGTATGACCAGGTGACAAAGCTGAAGTTGCTTAGTGCTTCTATCTCTTTGGATCGAAAAGCAAGCATAGGACATTTTATTTACTTACAGGTTTCTTTTTTGTTCCTTCTATTTTTATATCTGAGCCAAACGTCTCTGATTGTCAAGGTCAGAGGTCATAGCATTTTTTCTTTCGCCTTCTATCTTCCCTTGTCCATTGTAGTTTTTCCTTTTTACCAAACATAAAGCCATCTACAAGCCTTTGACTCCATCTTCCCTGCCCTGGATCTGACCTTTGTAATCCACCTTTAGACTTTAATTTTTAAGATGTTTTTCCTTTCCCCACCCAGACAACCCTTCCTCTGCCTATTTTTTAATATGCTTATCTCTCATAATCTTCAAGATCTAGTTCACCTCCAAATGAACTATTTTCTTCAAATATTTATTCTTCAAATGCTTCTTCATTCAAGTGTGATAAACTTCTTTGTGAATTTTCCATTTAACGCATAGGTATATACTTTCACGCCAATTTTCATTGACATGTTAACTAGGTACACTGTTCCTTTCTGGCAACATCCAGATTTAATGGTTTGCACATAGTAGTTGTTAATAATAGGATATTTTTATATGATCTTTAATAAATATTCTGTATATGAAATCAAGGGATGCAACTACAAGGGCAGAAAAGATTCAAGGAGAATAGGAAGAGTGTCTAAACCATTTCTCAGCCACTTTTGGACTTTTCTTCCTCTTTTCACTAGGCATCTTTCAAAACAGGCCCCACAAATTGGAATTCAAAATTTGAAAACCACTTATCTAGACTCATTTCTGTCTAATGTAGGCGTTCTTAATTCTATAGCATGATAAGATCATATGATTCCCTAATTAATTCTATAGCATGATGATATATCATTATTTATTAATTAATTCTATAGCGTGAGAAGATCATATCATTCACTAAAGGTTCATACAGTGCTCACAGGAGAAACTCGGAAGTCTCATGCAGCTCCACCTTTAAAACTATAAAACTCAAACTTACTCAGCAAGCTAGGGTTTGTGTTTGGTTAGAGACTACATTAGATTTATGTTGACAACTCAGTTACGAAATAGATCCCTATCTTCTCTGCTTATCCCAACGTCAGATGTCAGATCTGCATCTTCAAACTGATCCTTCAATATATATTGATGTCATATTTTACTCACTTGATGGATCGAATGCTTTCCTTTAGTATTGATTTAACTCTTTACTACTCTAAGCACAAGAAACCTTTCAACTCTCAAATAAATTGGGAAATTGAGTACAAGGAGGGACAATTAAGTGGAAGTAGCCAACCTTGGAAAACTTAAAACATAAATGGGGAATGAGATGAAAGAAACTTAAGAAGGAAACTCTGTTGAACTCTCATCTACAAAGAAAACATTTGCTCATAAAGGAATATGTAAATTCTACATACCTCATCTCATCTTGGTTCATGATGTCTTCTACCAAGAAGCACGAGATAAAGTTTCTTATTCTCTGCTTCTTAGTGTAATAGAGACACATGAAGGAATAGTTTTTAAGTAATATTGATAATAAAATACAGATTATAATTTTAGTCTCTCTTAACTGTGGATCCAAGTTTCTTTAAAATATGTTCCAGGGGAAAACAAAACAAAACAAGTAACAATAACAAAAGGCCCTGAAAGAAAATAATTTTTAAATACCAAGCTATACTCTTATTTATTAACCAACTAGTATAAACACGTTAGTTTATTTTAAGCACTCTCTTAGTTTGCTTTAAGCATAAGTATATCTGTCTCTAGTTTGTGACATATTAGATACTTTTCTGTTCCTGGCTAAAACACTACAAGGTGCTCAAGGGAGAAAGGTCCATTCTGGCTTACAGTTCCAAAGGGATAGCATTCATCATGGCAGGGAAGGCATGGTAAGAGGACGCTGAAGCAGAAAGCTGCAAACGTTTTTATCCACACACAGGAAACAGAGAGAGAAAGCCGGAAGTGAGGTCCCCAGTGCTTCCTCCAGCAAAGCTCCACCTCCTGATGGTTCCACAACCTCCCCCAAAATCCCCAGCATCTGTGGATTAAGTGTGTAAACACATGAGTTTATGGAGGAGAATTCGTACTCAAAACACCATACTTACACTACACAAAGGATGTTCCCACAGTGATAAAGACATGGGACATGACTTCATGCTGCTCGGAAGGCTCTCCAACTTAAAGCTTGAGAATTAGTTCTGGAATTTTCCATTTGCTAGTTTAGATTATGGCTGACTGTGGGTGCCTGAAACTGAAGAAGGTAAGCCAAGACAAAAGACACGCAGTGACACACGCTTGACACACGCTTGACACATGCTTGAGACTAGGAGAGGAGTGTTCGTTCACTTCACTTTTGACAGATTTAATTCTTTGTCAAAATATAAAAATTATACCTGTTGGTTTGCTTGTTTGTTTGTTTACTAGTCTAGCGGCGTCTGCAAGGGGTAATGACCTTTTCAGAAAGGCGTTGTCCTTACCTTACTTTGCTCATTATTTTTCTCTTCTCCTTCTACAGGCATGCTCATATTTCACATCTAACGCTTTGCCATTGAAGATTACTTTCATCAATGCTAATCCAATGGGCAAGAATATCAGTGTTATTTTTAAGGTACAGTAATTCTTCTGCATCCCAAAATTGATTCCAGAAGCATAACTATTGATTTATTGCTCACAAAAAGAAATGATTGCAGTTATTTCCCCCTGGCAAAAACACAGAGGTTTCCCAATTATTTCAGAGTCTCTCTGTCTTTATAGAGTTATGGTGTATGCCAAGCTGATTGGCAATAAATCAAACATTGCTGGCCAAATGCCAGGTATCCTTCAGTTCAAATCTTAAACTGAGTTTGAATAAATGAAAGCAGAGGATCACTTTTCACTTTTGAATGGCAGAGAGAGTGAAATGTGTGATAAGCTTCCAGAAGCAGCATTTTCTTTTGGCCTAGATTTAAATAATGATAATAATAATTAATGATAATAATAATAATAATAATAATAATTAATAATAATAGTGCACATTGCCTGAAATGGTATAAACTACTTTAAGAAAGCAATTTTGTCTACACAAACATGTGTATTTTTAAATATTTAAAAATTTTAAATTATTACACACAAACACACATGCACACACATATACACACACATACACACACACGCACACGTACACACACGCGCGCACACACACACACACACACATACACACACACACACATACACACACACACACACACACACACACACACACACACGGGAGATCTTGTAGAAGTCAGCTCTCTTATTCCACCACGTTGGTCACAGGAATTGAACTCATCAAGCTTGGCCTTTACTTGCTGATGTATCTCACAAGCCATGTTTAGTCTTGTTTTTGTTTTTGTTTTTGTTTATTTCTTTTCCTCTTTTTGTTTTGTGTTTCTTTCTTTTTTTGTCTGGTTTTCTTTTGAGACGGTTTTATGTAGGCTGTCTTTGAACTCCTGGTCCTTAAGCCTCTACCTCCAGAGAACTAAGATTGCAGGCATGAATGGTCACCTGCCTAGTTCTATAAATTGGATTTTTTTCCTCTTCTCTATAAATAAAAAACCAAGAAGCATTTCAGCCTTCATATGAACCCACAGGGAAAGCGTGAAAGGCAGTAACGGTTGTAGATGGGGCAGACAGAGACACTGGGATGGAGATACTGGGATGGAGACACTGGGATGGAGACACTGGGATGGGAGCCCTCAAGAGAAGACACAGCTTTTACCGGTCATCCAGTTCATCCAGCCAACCATTCCTCGAGGTCCTGGAGTGAACCAGGACAAAATGAGGATGATTGTACTTTGCATTTGACCCTCAGAACCTTGAGCCTCGATGATACCGAAATGCTCTTTTTTCCATGAAAAAGAAAGAGAAAGATACCTTCTCGGGAATAGATTGTCGGTATAAATTCAAGGACATTTAAAAAAATATCAAATTCTTTCTTAATGGCGAGCATGGAGAGGCTTTTCCCTGTTGGAGCTATCATATTTCCTTCACCTCTGATGAAAACCACACCTGTATTGTTTCTTATTGTCAGAGACAGTTTTCTCTGAAAAACCACCTTGTAACCTCCACAGTGAAGAGCCACATTATACGCATACTAATTTATGGCCTAGTGAAGAAGCCACCAGGATTCTAACTGCATCTCGGTGCTTAAGCTATGGCCGTGCTGGTCATCCTTACTTTCAGCTCCGCCTCTTTCCCCCCCCCCCCCCCTTGTTGAGTTGGAACCCTGGGTAAGCATTCACCCTGCCTCTGCACTAGATTTTGAGTCTAAGAAAATGTAAGAAAGGAATGAAGGAAGAGATCTATCCAGAGCAATTCCAAGCAGCGCCTCTTATCCGACGATGGGAGCAGCCTCTGGGACCCTTCCAAGGCCAGATCTCCTCCCTTTGTCTGCGGTCAGAAGCACACCTTGTTTTGAGTGCTAAGGAAACAAGAAACCCCACCCTAAGCTGAACCGGAAATGTATCTAGGAAGGGAAAGGGGTAGGCCACATTCGCTGCTTTGAATGGCACCCAGGGTGAGTCTTGAGCCTGCAATCTTGTTTTACAGGCCGGGGATGATCTTCGGCAGGATATGCTTGTTCTGCAGATTATTCAAGTGATGGATAACATTTGGCTGCAGGAGGGCCTCGATATGCAAATGATCATTTATGGATGTCTATCCACAGGAAGAGCCCAAGGTCAGTACAGATTTGAAAATAAGATGATTTACATTTTTTACCTTGCTCGTTCACTGGTAAGACATTACAAACCCAAGGCTTTTATTTTAGGATCCAGGGTCAAAGATCCAAAGACTCATGTGTATTCCTTTTCAATTTTCAAAATTTCAAACCAGGATGATTGATATAAGGCATGGCATGCTTTAGGATGTTAATTGTGACTTCGAAGTTCACATGTGAACCAAGCCATTCTTGTACTTCTCTTAAGGAGTTAGCTTCACCAATGACTACTCATTCTTTTCTTCATTTCCTCAGAGGATATAGATATTGACACCCAAAGTGGCAAGACCGTGGTAGCAGACATCGAAGACTAGTGCTCTAACAGATATTGAGAGGCCAGGGAGCGATGCATATCCAAACTTCAAACTGCCATTTTTCTCCTGAATGCATATCACTCACTTTTCACAAGTATAAAGCCAACTGTAACAAAAGTCTAATACTACCCATAATAGAATGACTTGACTATGCAAAGCTACTCTCAGTATTAACACAAAATATGCATGTGCTTGAAGAAACTCTCAACCTTGTAAATACACAGTGTAGCAACATCTGTTCATTAATTATTTATTAGTTTTCCATTTGTGAGTGTGCACAAGCACATGTACGAATGCACATGCACCCGAGTGCACCCACACGTATGTAAGCAATGTGGAAGCAAGCATACAATGGTACATGTGTGGAGGTCAGATGCTATCATTGGGGATCAGTTCTCGCCTTCTACCATTGTTAGGCCTCAAATCAAACTGGCCATCAGGCTTAAGGGACAAGAAACAAAAGAAGAAGAAGAAGAAAAATATTTTAATGGTGAACATTCATCTTCCTATTGTAGGGATCAATAAAGAGCATCTTCCTAAAACATACCATGTGTCTTGGTCACCCCATACCTTCTCCTTCCTCTTCCCCCTTTCCCCTTCCATCCTGAAGCTTTCCTTGCATGTCATGTGTACAGATATGCATAAGCACATGTATGCATGCATACATGTAAATATATGTGTGTGTATATATATATATATTACATATGGCTTAGGTGTTTATAAAAAGCTTAGGATCCCCAAATGGAAATATATATCATTTATCTTTCTGACCCTTGCTTATCTCACATAATAGAATACAATGATGTCTCTTTGCATCCATTTCCCAGCAAGCAGCTTAACTTCATCCTTCTTTGTGAGTAAATAAAAGTCCATTGTGCATATACCACATTTTCTTTATCTGTTTATGGTTTCCTTTACTTACTCTGGAAAAATATCCTAAATAACCCAGTCATTATTTTTTATTCAAAGAGATCTACTATTGAAAACCATTGTTGCAAAAGAACCATCACTATGAAGCACCTCTCCTCCTGGGCTCAGTGGCTGCCTCAGTGTCCTAGAGAGGTTATGTCTTGAGAGGTTATCTGCTAAACACAGGCAGGATTCTCTCCAACCCGGATGACTTAGAAGGAACTATTGTAGATCAGAGACAAGCCCAGCGGTCCCCAAACAATTTACAGTTTCTTAAGAACAGCCTTTGATTCCTACTGCATAAGAATTGTTCTTTCTTGAATTCTACCTTTCCTGGTCTCACAGAAGGAACCTAATTTTTCCATATCCTAACATGCCAGAAAAGTTAGAACGAAATCAGCCTCGTCAGGCTGTGCTTCTAATCTCTCATAGATCACCCGTGCTTTAGCAATTGAACAAAGGCTGGGTCCCAGTGGAGAGCTTCAGTTCCATCTACCCTGTCTGTCTGTTAGTACAGCATACAACCCAGGTGAACTCTTTCAATGTTAATCAGGAGATTCAGAAGAACCAACTGTAGGCTTTCCCAGAGTGGCAAACCGCAGAAGACAAGCTATTTTCCCCTCTGTGCACCAACAGCCTTCTTGATGGCAAGATGTCTAGGGGAGTTATGCTGACAGAATACACCTTCAACAAAAACAGAGAAGAAAACAAATGTTTTCAGAAGACAAGGTTGCATTTCCATTACATCCCAGGGCTTATTGGATATCTGTTGGTTAGAAAGCATTCCGTTTTATTATTCTCTCTCTGTGGTCATAGAATTTTTTTGGTTCCCTTCATCTTCCGAGGATTTGATTGTGAGTATCACAAACATCAAAAAGTCTAGATTTTGATTTATTTTAGTGATTTTATTTATAAAGCAGGACCTGTAGAGTTCTGGGGGGGGGGGGGGTATAGTCATCTAGGAAGAGGTTGAAATACTATTTAAACTGTATAGACTAAAGACCAAAGGTCTTGAAAATAGTTACGTGTTAACAATCTTATGAGCACAATGAAAAGCCTTGATGGATGAATGGCCGGGGAGGCAAAGGCCCTCCTTAAGTTCAATTGATAGGTGCTTCCTTTTAAATAAAATCATTATTACAGCTTCACTGTAATGGTGTCTGGTTCAGAAAGCGCATGTGGCTCCCCGTGCCTTCTGTCCTCCCTCAGAAGTCTAACACTTAATGGTGGTACTTTTATTAACCTAAAAAGAATTCTATTTATAAAATTTATGTGTGTTTATGTGTGTGTGTGTGCGTGCTCATGTGTGTATCCATGTTTTTGCATATGGGTGCAAATCCTTATGTATGAACATGCATGTGAAATATAAACCTTGAAGTGGGATAGCTTTCAGCTCACTCTCCACTCTATATATTGACGAATGGTCTTTTAAAAAAGTTCTTGAGGTATTTTACATAAAAACAGTGAGATATGATCATATCTAATCCCTTTGCATCTCCTCTAACTCCCATCATACCCTCCAGTCCTCTGGATCGGCCCTGACCTTCGCACACATGCACTCGAACAACTGGGACTCACCTTCATAAGACCCTCACAATAGCACCGCAGTTAAAACTCAAGCACAGACTGGACACAGGACGCCCAAGCTCCACCCTGTACTAAAGAACTATTGGCAGTGATGATTTGTTTTTTTAAGAATGTGGCCACTGGTAGGATTTCCATGCTCCCATGGGTGGCTCCAAATCCATGCACATATAAGTAGCATTAACTGGACCTATTAAGTTCAGAGAAGAAAGAAGAGGAAGAAAAGAAAAAAAAGGAGCCTCTTGCTGAACCTAGAGCTTTCAGATATGGGAGTGGGGCTACTCATCTTGCTTTTTAACCACATCATGAAGGCTGGCATTTATAGGTATACCGCTATATGGGCTCCATGCATTTCCATGAAGAGTTGAACTTCACTTCCCAGGTTTTTAAGCCCCTAATGAATGAACCATTTCTCAGCAGTAAGAATAGAGATTTTTATCATTTATTTGACATGTTTATTGAGGGAATTATGTTTCGTTCACTGAAGGCAAAAACAGATTTGCTATTTAAATGTGAATCCTCCTGTAACAGTTCATGACCTCTTACCCCCATGCATGTGACAGTCAGCATGCTTTTCTAGCGACCATGAAGCTTCCATGAGACCACCTACAGCGGCTCTCTACCATAGTTCTAGAAAAACACTAAGCTGCTTCTGTTAGGTCTAATGAAAACCCAATGTATTCAGATTGATTAGACTTAGGATGGATGATCGGGAGCCCTTTGCACGAGGGATCTACAAGGACAGTGAGAGAGGAAAGCAGCAGTCCAAGCAGTGCTGAGCACCACTGTCTCCGCCCACAGTGACGTACACAGTCTAAATGCTCCTCCTCCTGGGAAGCAAGGCTGGGTCCCTTAACCTTTCTCCGTTATCATCCAGGATTCATAGAGATGGTGCCTGATGCTGTGACGCTTGCCAAGATCCATCTGCACTCTGGGCTGATAGGACCACTGAAAGAGAACACCATCAAGAAATGGTTCAGTCAGCACAACCACTTAAAGGAGGATTATGAAAAGGTTTGTTCTTCTGGAACTAATTTTAAGTAACATAGTTAAATAAGAATATGCTCTGGTCCGTTGAATGTTGTGATTTATGGGAAAGTAAATTAAATCCACCTGGAGTTCTAATTCCCTCATTCATCAGTTATGTGAGAATGACTTGCTTTAACGGGCATATTAACTAGATGAAAATCTCTACATGTTCTTTTCCTTTGAGTGAAGTTGTTGGCTATGAACAAAGAATTTCTTCACTCAAATATCCCTCTCGCAGAAACCACACTCCAGAGACAAGGCCTTCTGAAACCGACTCCTTCTAGTAGATCCTTCCTATTTGCACCCAATCTTCAAATTTTGTAAATAAGCCTCTGTATTAAAATTTCTCCTGTTATGCCCTGACTTTTCCTCTACTGTTGTTAAATGGCTTATAGAATGTAAGATCAATAAGCAATAGAAATTGATAAGATGATGAAGACAATAATAGATAGTTGATAGATCACTGATAGATAGTACATATATGGATGTGTGTGTTGTGTGTGTATGTGTGTGTGTGTGTGTGTGTATGTGTGTGTGTGTGTGTATCTATATATGTATATATACGTAGATTGATAGGCACTAGAAATAAAGATGTGCAATAGATAGGTAGATGGATAGACAGATATTGTAAAGTAATAGAAATAAATGGCTGATAATTATAGATGCTTTTTTCTCTTTACTATTGCAATGTTCTGTCATTGTTTTTCAACGGACAGGCCTTGAGGAACTTCTTTTACTCTTGTGCTGGCTGGTGTGTGGTGACATTCATCTTGGGAGTCTGTGACCGACACAATGACAATATCATGCTGACAAAGTCAGGCCACATGTTTCATATTGACTTTGGAAAATTCTTGGGTCATGCACAAACATTTGGCGGTATAAAAAGGTCAGTCCACAAACATTTATTACAGTAATTAAGCAATGCCCTAAATAATATCTAGCATGTAATGGAAAAGGAGCCTAGGAAATAACTTGTGTCAAATTCACCAAGGTAATATAAGTATGATTATAAGTCTAATAAATGGAAGAAAAGATTTTTTTTCAGTAAATTATTAACAGAAGAGAGCTTCTTAAAGATGTTAAGAAATTAAACTGGCCTTTCTCCATGGGTTACTAAATCTGTTCCGACTAATTATTTCAATTCATGGTTTTGTTTTCTTGTAAACTTTGGGAAATTATACATGAGTTGATGGTCTTGATCCATCTGGTATATTGCCTGTAGGTGATAACCACCTGTATCTTATACATAATCCAATTAGCCAACTCTCCAACCTGACTTAGCCTTGAACCATTCCTCAGATATTTAGCGAGTGACCATCAGTCAAGGCACTATGCATAGAAGGGTAAATAACTGTACAACACTGGCTTCCTTCGTCGTTGTGGTCGGAGTATGAAGCACCTCCCGCAGGCTCATGCATCTTGACCTACAGCTGATAGCTCTTATTTAGAAGGTTCTGGGGCTTTCAAGAGATGGAGCCAGACTAGAAGCAGCAGGTCCTGGTGGGTGGGGGTGGTTAAGGTTTTTTGGTCCCTCTCCACTGTGTCCTATCTGCTATTTGTCTCAACTTCCTGCCTATAGAAGGATACTATACAACCTTACACTCTGGTCATCATGTCTGAGCCTCTGCAATAAACTGTATCCCTTCCTACCGCATATCAAAATAAACTTCTCCAGGTATTTGGTCAAGGTAATGAAAAAGGTAACTAAAAGCAATATTTAACTAATAAACAAAGACATGGCAGGATAAAATAAGAACTTCCCATAGGAAATACGAAGCAAATATCTGGGGCAAAAATGCCTGGTGCAGGCACACAGCTTTAAAGAAGCTTCTCAGAGAAGATAGAGGGTTAGTGTCACTGAGCAGCCATGCAGATGCAGCATGGGGGAAAGTCCAGGGAGACAAAGAACATAGAACATTCTTCCCCTGACCTGAGGCTGCTGGGAACACAGAATTCTCAACCTTGTGCTGAAGCCGACCCTGCAGTTGCCTTCTCTGCCTTCTGAGAAAACCAACGCAGCTCTGCAGCAGGGAGCAGGGAGCGGGAAGGCTTTCAACCCTGCACACAAACACGGGCTCCCCTTTAATCAATGTAATTGGGGGATTAAAAAAGGATTGACACCAGCAGATTAAATCAAAGGGCACCACAGCCCCAAGATTGCTTAAGGATTCCAGAGACTACTGGCCGAATCCCTACAATGGAAACAGGAGGGCCTTCCCAGCTTCCTAAAGCCAAGTGGATTTTCTTTTGAAGTAGTTCTTAATCTTTGTTTCTCCATATTCTCTAACAAAGTCATTCATAAGAGTGATTATGAAGTCATGCACCCACAATCATCTTCAGTCAGTCCTTTGGGAATCGTGTCTATATAGTTACTTCTTCATTGTGTAAGAGAGGCTGCAGGAATAAGCTGGAGCTTGAATGTGACCACCCCCCCTTGTTGGTAACTTATAAGACAGGAGAAAGGAAGAAGCCCTCTCTCTATAACCACAGTTGTTCCTCTAACGCATTTGTCGCAAACTCTTATCTACTGTCCTATTGCCGTTGTATTGGACTTCCACTCTGGCAACGCTGCGTAACACTGAGTCATTCTGTCTGTCTTTCCTACATAAGTTTATTGGTTAGATTTGTTCTTTGACACTTTCAAACATGGATAGAACCCATTCTGTTTAGTCTCACTGCCCACCCCGTCTCATAACCCTTCATTCTGTCAGCCCTGCCCAGGCCCCTTCCTATGGCTTCCTTTCCCACATTCATAGGTTTTTGCTTTGTTTTGTGACACAGTAGTGTGGCCACACTACTGAAACTATCTGTTTGAGCCTGTCACCTCAATATCCGGCACAGCGCTGTAGACAGTGACTGTCCCTTCCCTAAAATCCATCACTTACCAATAGTTCACTGTGGAGGGTCTACTGGTTAGTTTTTGTCATCAACTTGATGCAAACTCAGGTCACCTGAGAAAGAAGAACTTCAAATTAGCAAATGCCTAGTGGCATGTCGGTGGGACACTTTCTTGATTGCTAATTGGTGAAGGAGGGCCCAGTGCATTGTGGGTGATGTAACCTTGAGCAGGTGGTTCTGGTATGTGTGTGTGTGTGTGTGTGTGTGTGTGTGTGTGTGTGTGTGTGTGTGATCTAAACATGAATTAGAGAGAGCTAGCCAGTAGACAGCTTTCCTTTGTGGCTTTACTAACAGATGATGACCTGGAAGTATAAACTAAAATAAACTTTCTCCTTAAGTAGCTTTTGGACGTAGTGCTACCACAACAACAGAAATTAGAATAGAGGGGTATGGCCCCATGAGCCCCTCTCAATCCCTGATGCCTTTGGACAGGCATGAAGTCTTATGCAGCTCTAGTGCAGGCGATTGTCACTGTGAGACCATGTTTGCAATGATCTGTGTCCTACCCTGAAGATGGCTTTCCTCATCTTTTCTCCATATTAACTGGCTCTTACATTCTTTCCACTTCTCCTTGAACAACCTCCTCTGGTGCTAGAGAGTGCACTAGCATTTACTCTAGGGATGGCGAGAGCCTTGGGGGTTGTTTGTTTTGGTTTTGGTTTTGGTTTCTCTGTTTTTTGTTCAGCGACTGCTGCAGGGTTTGCACAGGCAGCAGAAGTGAGCTCGGGGCAGCGGATTCCAGGGTCCCTCACCTGCCTGCACAAGGTACTGAAGGGGCAGCAACACATTAAGTCTCCCTTGTAGCTTCCATTCCAAACAGTTTTGGTTAAGTTTCTTGGTAAGAAGCACATTATCCCATGTTTTAGTCACTAAAATAATTAGTATCCAACATTGTGAATTTTTTCTCATGTTTGTCCTGTCCGGATGCCTAGTACAACCAGTTATTATACTTTAGAAAAGCCTTGTGTCATCAGCCATGCATTCCCACGATAGGGCTTTTACAGGAAGCTGGTCTCAATGAGCCAGCACTCACTGTTAAAATCGAACACTATTAGGACTTACTGTGCAAATAACTGTATAAAAGCCATATGCAATAAAATAAGTTTAGAGGTTATATGAACACTGTTTAAGATCAGAAACTCTGAAGACAAGCTGTGTGTGTGTGTGTGTGTGTGTGTGTGTGTGTGTGTGTGTACATGTGTGTGACTGAGTGTGCTTTGTTTTGAGAGGTATATATGTGTGATTGTGTGTGCATGTGTATGTTTCCCATGGTGTGTGTGTATGTGTGTAATTGAATGTGTGTTTCCAGATGTTTGTGTGTATGTGTGTGTGCGAGTGTGTATGTGTTTGGGGAGGTGCTTGTGTGTGATTGTATGTGTGTGTTCAGGTGTTTGTAAATGTGTGTGTGAGTGTGTGTGTGTGTGTGTGTGTGTGTATAAAATAAATTGTTTAATCCTAGAGCTATAACATACTTTACATACAATCTTTAGAAAGTTACTTTTCTGTACCTCAGTTTTCTCATCTATAATGTGGACTTTTGTCTGAAGATTAAGCAATTTGATATATATAAATATATTACATGGATGGTAACATATTCCAGTAAGTCATTCCTAAACTGTGAGGTCATTTTGTACACCTGTCATCAGGGCTTACAAGAGCCCATTCCAGGTACTCCTTCTCAACAATGTCCCTGATGACATGACTCATCACTAGCTAGAAACGAGCCATAATGGGAATAATTATACCATGGAATTTGCCAAAGGGTATAAACTCATAAATTCATTTTCTTTAAGGAGAAAATTCTGTAGATTTTCAGTTAAAAAATAAAACAAGGTTTGACTGAGAAAAGTTTGAGGACAAAGAGACAGAAGAGAGCAATGTAAGCCCTGACTGCCCTGCCATGCTGCCTTCTGCAAGCCACACCTGTCACCTGCGCTACCTTCTTTGCCTGTCTAAGATTCAATGTGCCTCTCACTGTCAACTTTGTTTAGCCCTGCTTTTAGGAAAGTCTACAAATGTGCCTCTAAAGGGAATGTAGTAAAGAACGTCAGCTGGAGCTGTGGATGTAGTACCATGGTAGTATTTGTGTATAGCATGCATCCAATACCCAGCAGAGGGAAGCAAGGAGGAAGGGAGAGAGGAAGTGAGAGATAGAAGGTGTGCAAAGAAAGAATGGATGGATGGAGCGGGGAGAGAGAGGGGAGGAGAGGGAGGGAGGGGACGGATGATAAAATGCCATGCATCTCATTCTGGGTGAACCACTCCATGCTGAACTTAGTGGGAAATACTAAGTTTTATTTCTTGTAGACCACAACTACAAGTGATAGAAATGCTCTCAGGAGTAATTTGGGTTCATCATGGTTTTTTCTTTTAACCTCTTAGACCCTCTAACTTCAAGCTTTCACCAACACATTAGAATATGAATTAATGTGTCCTCAATTAACTTGTCCTAATTCTGGTTCCCAGCAAGTACTAGAAGTCCATGGAAGCCATAGGTGTGCACTTTCCTTATCCATGACTCAAAGGAAAACATACAGTAATTGTGAAGATCCATTTAGTCTCCTGGCCCTCATTAAACCCTGGCTCACCACAAATGCAGATCACAGACATATTGAGAAGGCCTGTTTTGAAGAGGTTGCTGTTTTGTGTACCCCTTTTCTAAAAAAAAAAACAAACAAACAAACAAAAAAAAAAAAAAAACAAGATATGCCCTGAGCCTCAAGGGAGCTCCTGATTCAGCATCTAAAGTTATTAAACAGTTAAAGATCGGGGACTTCCAGGAGACTGAGGACTTACAGTGCTTGTACAAGAGTGAGGACAGGAGGGGAAACATTTTGCATTTAAAAAATTATTACTGAAGCACTCCTCTGCTGATAATTGCTTAGAGCATGGTGATCTCCTGAGGTTCCATGCTCATTCTGTAATAGTGTGCTCACGTTGGCACTGTGGTTATATTGTTCATGTGTGACTTCCCGAGCTGCCTAATTACACAAAGTTCTATCCTACTCAATGGAGACTCCAGATTTGCCATCCCAATTAACTCAAGGATATTAGACAAGAGACTTGTGCTCTTTCTGTTGCGCAGCAAAGTGCACTTTCTGGAATGTAGGTCATTTGTGATATCTAGGAAAAGGTATGTTTAAGCATCCCTAGGGCACCTAAGCCATTTATGCCCATGCTAATGATGCCATTTGTGGTTAGGGAAGTGCACAGCTTTCAGACGACATCTTTAAAATGACACATCTTAATGTTTCTATGGTATCTCTTCAAGACCCAAACATTTCAACTTCACAGAAATAATAAAAATAATCTTGATAATAGTGACAAAGTGTGTCTAGTTACCTAGTCCTGAATTTCAGTTCAAGTGCCTAGTATATCATTCAGACATTCAAACCTTTCAATCCTGAAACTAAAGTCTCTGTGCTTCCATTTACTGATTCTTATCAGTCTCCCCAATAGAAGAAGTAACACTGCACTGCTCATAGATCTAAGCAGACACACTTTTAAGGCCGTAAGTCCATGTTGGAGCCTGGTGCTTCCATCCCGATCTGCATTCTAGCCTCCATCACCAATATTGAAGCCTGTAGCTCTCTCCAAATCGTTGTGACTTTGATACAGGCACAAAGCATGTGCTCTCTATTGGAGCCTATGTCATGAGATGTGAGTTTGTATTCTGTGAAGATAGTCAAAGATAGCCTTGAAAGCTTCATTCATATCTGACATATGATGGCTTCATGAATCGAGACAAAAACACTTAAGGTGAATACCATTACTTTCTGTTTTGCAAGTAAAGGTAGAGAATAGTCTCAGCTGTTAGAGTGTGTGAACATATGCCAGTCAATGGCAACATAACCATTGGATGTTACCAAGAAGCTCCCAGTTATCACCAATCCCAACACAGCCTGCTCTCCCCTGCCATGGTTAGTCAGTGCCCTATGTTATATTCATTTACAATAGTGATGTATATTAAACTCATACATTTAAGACCTAAAATCAGATATCTTACACGATGTTGAAACTGTGGAATGCAAATGCAAAAGCTAAGGCCAAGCATGGAACTAACCAGGGTTACTCTCTTTGAAATGCGTGTATTCTTTCTCAATGCAAAACAGGCAGAACTCTACACTGGTTTTATTTTATTATTTAATAAAAATATTAAATGGATGTAAATGATAATTCATAGGATATGTGACTTAAACATCAACACCTACTCCATTCTATAGGCTTTAGAGCAACCAGAGACCACCCTATGCCAAGGAAGTAAAGCCCAGCAGTGTTATCTAGAGTACATGACTTACATTTGAGAAAGGTGCTTCTGGAATTCTTATGCCTGAGATAATTCACATTTATAGTCTTTGAAAGGGAAGCCTTGTAAAGGGTGGAGAGATGACTCAGTGGGTAACGTGGGTGTGCTGTCAAGCCTAACAGCCCAAGTTTCAGCTCAGGGTCACATGGAGATAACTGACTTCTTCAAGTTGTCCTGTGACCTCCACATACATACCATGACATAATTCCCAATGTGTGTGCGCATGCATGTGTATGTGGTGTTCAATAAAAATGGGAGCCATTTATTTCCCGAGTCTGTACATCTGTATGTAAAGGGGATTTCAGCAAGCAGAAGTCCAAGTTTAAGGATACAGCGCCTCATGTAGTCAGGCTTCATTGTTACCATCAGCATGCTATGTCCATTCCCTTAACTCACAATTTACTGGGGCTATTGCACTGTGCAGGATAATGTTACTGTTACCATGGTATTTTTTGAAGACAAACACATTTGAAATTCACAAAAACAAATTTTAATAACAACCAGGTATGTGATGTTGCTGTATCTATATTTCAGTTGAAGGTACCAAGGCATCATTGAAACATGGCGTCTTAGTAAAATCTAATAAAATAATAGTAGAAAATGAGACTAAGATCTTAAAGTTACAGAACGACTGAGTAGTTATTCTGAGGACGCATGGCAGTGGGGAGACTTCAAGCAGTGATTAAGATTCTGCTTTAAACATTGCTGGGCTGCAGGTTTAGCTCAGTAGGTAAAGACATTTCTGCTCTAAAGACTGATAGTCTGAGTTTAATCCTTGGGGTAAGAAAGCACACACACACACACACACACACAGACACACACACACACACACATACATGTGAGCAAGTATACACACACACATGCAGACATACACTCAAATAAAAAATAAACATTTAAAACTGAAAAGAGTGAATTTTGGAGATGGCTATTTAGGTAAGAAAGCTCACCACTGAAACATGAAGACCTGAGATCAAATCTGTAGGACTTCCATCCAAAGCCAAGCCTGATCAAGTGTGTGGGCATGACCCCAGTGCTGTGAGGAGCACAGATAGGAATGTCTCTGGAGCTTGCTGGCGCCTGGTGCCTTTAAGTTCAATGAGAAACTCTGTTAAGAGAATAAGGTGAAGAATTATAAACAGGACCCCAACATCTTTTTCTGGTCTACACACACACACACACACACACACACACACACACACACACACACGGAGAGAGAGGGGGGAAGGGGGAGGGGGAGGAGGAGGGGAGGGAGAGGGAGAGGGAGAGGGAGAGAGAAATAGAGAGAGAGAGAGAGAGACTCACAGAGGGGTTGCATGCATAAGGAATGGGAAGCAGCCTAACTCTATTGTGAGTAGCCATGTGGTGGCAGAGGTGAAGCTTGTCAGAACCCAACAGCCCCATCTTGCTAGAATGGATTACACTGAACAGCCAGCACATGGCCACCCCTTGTCGTTCAGTGATGCTGCAATCCCCTGCCCACCTTGCTCTTTCACTCTGTAACACATTTGTGCTCTCACCTGTGGTGCTCTAACTATAAGAGCAACTCCTCCTGTTACTGCTTTGTGAAAGCAAGCCCATCCTAACAGAGAGTGCTCTACTGTGGACCGTAAACTTTCCACACTTACTCACATCACAACCTTGTCTTTTTCTTCCTAAACAAATGTCTTAGTGTCTTCTGATGTCTTCCCTTCTGATGACCATTGTAGTCTCAGCAAACATGTTTTCCTTGCACATGTGTCCATTGTTACTCAAATCATCTTTTTGGATAAACTGAGTCCTCAAAGGCAAGTAACTTTCTCCACAACCCACAGGCTTCATGTTATGATGTTCAGCTTCCTGCCTGGAAATGCTTCATGTGAATTCTTCACCTTACTATTCATATTGTAAGTTTATCAAATAGGGTTTATTCTTTATCATTTGATAGAAGCTGTGCTGGCTTGAATATTACTCATTTTCCTTTTTCCTGGTTTATCAGAAGGTCTCAATGAACACACTCTGGGCAGCCCAAGCATAGCAAAGATTGTTCTGCAAAACCTGCTCTTCTCTTCTCTCTGCCTTGCTAAAACAAAACCTACTAGATATCCATAAATTCATAAAGCTAGCCCCCAAAGTCCATTCCCTTATTTGTCCACTTCATTCTTCCAAGGCTGACCACCAAGACCCAGCTATCAAAATATTGATGTCCAGTAATCAAAAGCCCCCTTTGGCTCACCTAATGTACATGCCCAATCAAAATGAGCCAACTCTTCCTACCACAGGGTTTCCCCTTTGAACTTTATAGACTGACATTTGCCTATAGGCCATATTGTGGCTATCCACTCTCTATCCAGAGGCAGTCCCATCTTGACCCTCCCTAGGACAAATTCCACTCTCCACTTTCCCTTGGCCCCTTGCCCTTCTCCCTCTATCCCTTGTCTTTCTCTTATTCCCTGCCCTTTTTCTGTCTGGTGCAAGTAAATCTCCTTTGGGCTGAAAACTTGATCTTGGGGTGTCTTGTGCCCAAGTGTGTCCCTTCAGTCAATAGTGTTAACTCCTCTGCTGCTTTCCTGAAGGCAGCACACTGCCTTAGAAGCCTCTGCAGCCTTCTGCAAGGCATTCGCAGGGTCCACTCCAGAACGGCTTCTTTCTCCTGAGCCATCAAATGCTTGCTTCTCTACAACTCCCTCTTGTCTTGTTTCTCTACACATCTTATGAAACTGTTCCAATCTACAGCCAGGTAATTCAATAAAAAGTTAAGAATAACTTTTGACATAGTTGTAGATTTACATATTATTGTAATAAAAAAGACAGAGATCTTGCATATACATTCAGTTTTACCAATGGTAACATCATGTAGAATCATAATTTGTCACAAGGTACCAAAGGTGACCCAGTCAAGATGCACCTGCTGACCTCTAGCCCCCACTCTCCTTCTTCCTTACCTCAGGACAGCCTTCCATCCATTCTCCATTTCTACAGTTTGGGGATGTCTAGGATGTTATAGAAATAGAATTATCTGAAATGTGCTGTCTGCTTTATTTTTATTTTTACTTTTTTTTTTTTTTTACTGTACTCTAATTCTCTGGAGAGTCAATCCAAGCTGTTTTTTCAAATCTGTGCCTTTTGATTGACAAAGAACATTCCACAGTCCGAGTGTAGCAGAGTCTGTTCAGCCATTCATCTGTTGAAGGACATCCAGATCCCTTAAGGTCTCTGACTACTAGGTGGAAAGCTACTGTGAACAACTAACTCATGTATAGAGTTCATGAATCCAAGTTTTCCTTTCTCAGATAAATGGCCAGTATTGTAATTCTTGGGTTACAGAGAAGTTGATTTCAAGAAGCTGAAGACAAATAGTTTTTCAGAAATCAAAATAATGTGCCAAATTGGGACACATGACACACACTTCTACCAGACAGTAGGGAACTTCCATTTCTCCACATTCTTCTCATGTTTTTACTCATATGGTTAAGTGTACTCTATTTGTAGGTTTCATTTGCATACAGGAAAATAAGTTGTTTATTGATTATCTTTGTATACTTACTCATGAAATGTCTCTTAATATCTTTGTTTTCTAATTATATCATTTGATTTTTTAAACTATTGAAATTTGAGAATGCTTTTATATTCTTCATGCTAATTGTTTATTGTCTATATCATCTTCAATGATCATTTCCCAGACTTTTGATTGCCTTTGCATCCTTTTCACATTGTTTTTTGCCAATATTAATATCATGCTTAATTCCAGAAATAAATGTGCCTAGCCCTCAGTCACAAAATTTCTCTAATTTTTATGACAGTTTTATAGCTTTGTGCTTTAAACTTTTAGTTTATTTTGTTTTTAAGTATGAAGTTTAGATCAAAGTTTATATATACATATAAACTTTAGTGTATATATATATATATATATATACATCTATAGATACCCAATTGTATCCAAAGGCTATCTTTTGTCCTTTGAATTGCTTTCACAGTATCAAGAAACAATTTTCCAACAGTTGTCAATTGGAAGCTATGTTTCACTGTTGCAAGTTCTATTCCATTGGCCAACAAATGTATCCTTATACTGATGCCCAGTGGTAGCCTTCTGAGCAGTAAACATGCCACCTTGCAGCCTGGTAAGATGCGATGTCTACGTGTGCAACTAGAATTGAAATTATTAGTTCTTCTAAAAATATTTGGCTGGCAGTGGTGGCGCACGCCTTTAATCCCAGCACTTGGGAGGCAGAGGCAGGTGGATTTCTGGGTTTGAGGCCAACCTGGTCTACAGAGTGAGTTCCAAGACAGCCAGGGCTATACAGAGAAATCCTGTCTTGAAAAAAAAATTGACTGGAAAAATTGATTTTGATTTTGTTTTAAAAATATTTTATTTCATTTGGAGTTTTTTTGGGAGAGTGGGTGAAGAGAACAGGTTTTCGTTGTTTGGTTGGTTTTCTTTTGTTTTATGTGGTCAGAATCTGTTGATATTTCTGTATCTCCAATGTCTTTGGGTCCATACCTAGAACTTATGAGGCAGGGGACACTCAGGAAACTTATAATCATGTTATTTCTTGAGTCCTGACATGGCTGTGCAGTATGCCTATAATTTTCAGGGAGTCTAGTGTGAGTCATTGGGTAACACAAGACAAGAGAGCATCTGAGCCACAAGAGAGCATCTGAGCCACAAGAGAGCATCTGACCCACAAGAGAAAGAGCATCTGACCTACAAGAGAGCATCTGACCCACAAGAGAGAGAGCATTTGACCCACAAGAGAGAGAGCATTTGACCCACAAGAGAGCATCTGAGCCACAAGAGAGCATCTGACCCACAAGAGAACATCTGACCCACAAGAGAACATCTGATCCACAAGAGAGCATCTGACCCACAAGACTTTACCTCCAGCCTAGATTTTTTGTATAAGGTCCTGAAACTCGTGCTTTGTCATCTTGGTCATCAGTTTTGGCAATTCTCCACTTGTTCCAAGTCGTCACCTCTTCTTGTTTATAATTTTGGAACCTGTTTCAAGTCTTCCCACTTCTCTGGATCTGTATCCCACAACCCTCATCCTAGCATAAAATAATATCATAGGAAATCAAAAATTTCTACAAAGAATCTCCTGTGATCTGCCCAAATACACCCTTCTTATCTCTTCGTATTGCAGATGGAACAAACTTTTCTTATCATTGCTGTTGTTCCTTAATACATTTAACTGTCTATATACCAATGCTATTTTTGTGGGGAGGAAATAGGACAGACAGGGCCTCATGTTTACCAGGCTGGCTGCAAACAGACTTACTATATAGCCAAGTAGACCTTAGGTTCCTGATCCTCCTCCTCCCTTGTTCTGGGATTGCTGGCACGTCCCACCACAATCACATTCCTGAAGTCCTGGACATGAAACTCAAGACTTTGTTTATGACGGGCAAATAGTGTAGCAGCTGAGCGAGCTGTGTCCCCAGACCACAACGCAACGCTTTTGAAAGCTCTTGAATTTCACCTACAGGTCTTGTTTATTATAGAGCAGAGGCTCAGTAGATGCCTATTGATGCTTAGCTGTAGTGTTCTGATGTTTGTGGGGGACCCTTAGGTTCGAGTCACAGAACGAGCAGCAGCAGATCCTCAGTGAGAGAGTCCTCAGGGAAGCAACCACTGGCGAAGCTTCTGACATGGACCTGAGGACACTGATGCTCTCTACAGAACTGCTCTATGGCTATATGGGGAGCTGACCTAGACGTAACAGTAAATGTCAAATATGAATTACCTAACATCCCTTATATCAAATAAATTTATCTCCTCAGTAATTACTATCTGCTTATAATACATCCTTACGTTTCCAAGGGTATCAGCATTTTTAAATCACCAGGCCACTCCTTACATCTGCTGGAAATCTGAAAAACTCTCTCAGCATTTTTACCGAATGCTGGTTTTGGAGAAAGGCTAGTCTTACGTTTATACAAAAGTTAATTTTGGAAACGCAATGAAAGAATCCTAACAAGCTTACTCTGTGGCCTTCCCACATAGATGCCAAGTCATCAGCAGCTAGTCCACCTTGTCGGCTGCTTTTCTTCTCGTTGCTGTTTGTAACAGAATACAGTCAGCATATTGTTCCTTGTTCAGAGGCTGTGTAAAGGAAGGAGAAGTGTCTCATCTTTCTACTGAAAGCCATGCGATTCGTTGTTTTGTTTTGTTTTCTAAAAGAAATCATAAGGCTTTCAGCAAGGAAAAGGTTCTATTTAGGAATATTTCTTTTAAAAATGAACATTTCATTTATGTTGTATGCATGTGTATACCAGGGTACACAAGAAAAACTCAGGAGGCAAGTCGCTAAAGTGAGTTTTCTCCCATCACATGGTTCTTGGGGTTCTGCCTCAGATCATCAGGTTTGGGAACAAGAGCCTTTAGTAAGGGAGCAATCTTTCCAGCTCTGGGAAGATTTATTACAGGTAAAACACTTTAAGCTTTATGACTGGGTCAGCATTCTAGAATCAGAAAAGGGCAAGTGAGAGAGAAAGGAAGAAGAGAGGAGAAAACACACATGCTTGGGGGAGGAGGAGAGAGTGAGAGAGAGGGAGGGAGGGAGGGAGGGAGGGAGGGAGGGAGGGAGGAAAGAGAAAGAAATATGCATGCCCACATATACATGCTCACTAACGCACATGCGCAGTGACTGACAACACAGCACAGCTAAAGCTTCCGTATTGTGCATGGAGCAGATAGATTCCTCGTTGTATCTAACACTCCCTTTCATTTACAGAAAAGTTCTACTGCAGTTCTTATTTTCATGAAATGTACTAAAAGTCAACACAGATATATAAAGATGGAGGCTTTGCTTTTGTTGAGCTCCCGGACCTTTCACCTGTGATGGTTTGATGTTTACAGAGTGAAATCTGGTTCCTCAATATTGCTCTTAGTTTACATTTTTCTCTCATTTGGATGTTTCTTTCAGGTACTTGAGTTTGTGTGGGGGTTTTCTGCACCTTATTTCTCATGGCAGTTGCCAGGGACAAAAGAGGTGTCATTTCACAGAACCACGAAAAGTTTCTAAGAGAAATTATTATGGCCAATTGTAGTTTCATCAGCTGAAAAGAGAAAAGTATAGCTGTCACGTTAAAAAAAAAGTTCGGAATTTATAATATTGTAGATTTTTCTAAAGTATTTCCAAAGTTCAATTCATAGTAAAAATAGGAGAAGATAGGAAAAAAATCTTGTAGATTTGTTTCTGATTATAGATGTATAAGATATTCCTAAAACTTTCCTAAAATTTGGTGCCTAGGGTACTTTTCTTTTGCTGTAATAAAATACAGGACCAAGAGCAACTTAAAGAATAATAAGGACTTGCTGTGGCCCTTATTTCTGAAAGG
This sequence comes from Montemys delectorum, assembly GCA_019843815.1. Lineage (NCBI taxonomy): Eukaryota > Metazoa > Chordata > Mammalia > Rodentia > Muridae > Montemys > Montemys delectorum. Next base: position 48,400 of record JADRCD010220603.1, on the reverse strand, counting down.
AGTGGCATGCTCACAGAGCAGGAAGCTGGCTGTTCACATTTACATACATACATGCAAAGCAGAAAGAGTAAAAGGTAGGGTGAGGCTCTGAGCTCTCAAGGCCCACCCCTAGAGCTGTATACCCTCCCTCCATCCAGGCTCGACTTCCTAAACATTCTCCAAATAGCATCAGGAACCAGGGGCCACATACTTAAACCGTGAACCTGCAGGGCACATTAATTCTTCAAACGACTGCAATTAGCCATAGTGAAAACTGCAATGGCACATGATCTAACAATTGTGTAGTGAAATAAAAGGCCTGTGTAAGGACCCATGCACCCAAGCAGTTTATGGTGATAAAACCAGAATTAAATTAAGTGTTAAAATAAAAAGTGGAAATTGACGCCATTTTTTTGAGTGAGAAGACAGAAGGAGTCTGAGTTGTGATAAGGCTCAGCTCAACAAACACTCGCAGCTGCCTGAAGACTCACTATAATATACAACGGTGACATCTAAAATGTATTGAGTGCTTGCCATGTAGTAAGTACGCTTCTGTCATTTAAACTATGAGAGCTTCTCAGCAATATCAATAAGCAAGCATTTCCAACCCATTTGATAAAGAATGAAATTTAGGAATGGAGCTGGTAAGTCTCTCACCAAGGGCAAGATCTAGTGGTACACAAAATCTAGACTTGAAATCTGAATTGCGGGGCCTCCGGCCTGGACTCTGTGCCTTGAGCCTCCCCTAGCCACAGAAGCCTCTGAGTGCACAGTCTTCTCTGTGGGCTGGACACAGGTAGCTTCCCAAATGGTCTCTCTCATGAAGTCTAGCAGCTGAGTTCTTGGCACACATTTTAAACATGAGAAAATGAAGTCACCGCTAGTTCAAGATTAGACCCTGTGCTTTTGTCTTGTGTTTCCAGCATCTCTTCTCCCAGCCTTGCTGAAGCACAGCTTCAGAAAGTGTATCACAGGATGAGTGGGAAGCCATGGAAGGCCAATACCAAAACCAGTGATCAAAGTTGAGGCATTGGAGCTGGTGCCTGAGAGGTTCTGCTTGCTGTGAAATTCAACACAGTTTTCTTATTGAATACGTTATTGGGCAAAGAAATCAAATCCAAGGGAATGCTTCTTGTTATTCTGACCTCTCTTGATAATAAGCATGTATTATAAAATACAAATTTTACTATTTCTTTTTGGGACTGGATCCCACCTCTGAGACCAGGCTAACCTGGAAGTCAACATGTAGTCTAGGTCAGCCTCAAACTCAGGGTCTGTGTAGCCATTGATGCGCTGGGATTTGCAGGTGTGAGCAACAGTGTCCAGCTTTAAAGTAACGTTTTAAATAAGCCCAACCAAACACTGTTTTAGAAACTGCTTGGCTGGTAGTTAGAGTCCACTTCCTCAAGTTTGCTTGCCCAGCTTTTTCATTTGATTCCCATACTTCAGAAAGGTCTACTTAAGTCCTATCAGTGGGATTTCTAGCTCAACGATGTTTTTATTAAAACAGCAAAGCCTTGGACCAGCAAAGAACACTATTCTATTCTAAAGGCTCCCAGAACTACCTCTCAATTTATTCAGTTGTGATTTGATACAACCTTACGTGAGCCCAGGCTGTCAAATATAAAACATACGTCATTCTATTTTAACCACAGCTGTGTCCCCATCTAGATGCTGCTAGAAGCATCTAGATCAGGTTGATGTAAAATCGCCCTCACTGATTTATCTGCTGAAGCCTCATCAGATACAGATGTCCCCGCGTCTCCCCCTCCCTGCTTCTCTTCTCCTGGAGTCGTTAATGCTTCATCTCAAGAGTAGCACGTCTGATAACTTTGGAGACGGGACCTGCTTTTCCATCCTTGGGACTACAGGGGGCAGTATGACTTGTGAGAAAACATGCTCGGCACTATCCTGGTGTGCTCGACGTTTTTTACGGAGTCATGTGTGAAATTAATTACAGCTACTTTCTAAAACTCCCTGCTCACTAAGCATATGACAGGGAATTGCTTACATCTGCTGCTGTTGTTTCATAAATTATCTTCTGGAAGAATTCGTCATTAAAATATCTTAACTTTTATCCAAACTCCCTTCCTAAGGAGTTACCCTTCGAAGGGAAAGAAAAGAGCTTTTAAGGCTATTTTTAAGAACCCAAGTTCTGTTTTATCACCTCCAAATAAAGATACTGCCAGTGACCAGTTGGCAGAACTTGCACTGTTCATTGGAGCCTATATTCTGTCAGTGGATACATTGTGTCCAAACATAATTGGGAATTAAACATTTGCCACAGTATAGAGGAACATTGTAGAACACCTTATGCTTTCCGGCTTCAGCCCAGTTATTCAAAGTTCTCAGTTACTAAGTTTTTCCACTGATCTGAAACAACCCATGCTAGACTAGGAAAAACAAAAAACAAAAACAAAAAAACAGTGTCAATATGTTGCGGTAACTTTCTGCATTAACCCTTCAAACCATGTCACCTCCTCATGGCTGTTGCTATTTTTTTATTTATAGGGACCGAGCCCCTTTCATTTTTACTTCAGAGATGGAGTACTTTATTACTGAGGGTGGAAAAAACACACAGCATTTTCAAGAGTTCGTGGAGCTTTGCTGCAGAGCTTACAACATTGTCAGGAAACACAGCCAGTTGATCCTGAGCCTTCTAGAAATGGTAAGTCCCTTGAAGAAATAGAGAGCTACATTGGTGTCTTGTCCAGCTGTCCACTTCTCCTAATGGGTTGGAGTTCCCTGACTCCATTTTAAAACAATTTTTAAAGCATAAAGGAATGAACAAGCAAACATGTTTCTGGGCAATTTACTGTTAGTTCATAGTTTTCATCTCAGAAGTCACGAATTGCAGAGTTACTGGTACATTCAGAGGGGATCCCCATACAGAGTTGATTAGGGCTCAAGAAAAGTCACTTTTAAAATACCTTCATTGGCTGCATTGTCCCTTTTTGAAAACTCTCTCATAATTTCTATTTGACTTACATATGGTGTAAACTTCATAACATAGATGAAGCAGACTCATCCTGGCTCTTTTGTCTCAATATCTGCCTTTCAATACTTGACTACTATTCATTCATACTAAGAAATTCAGGGTCAAGAATACAAACTCTGGAGTTTGAGGGATACCTCACTGGTTTAAAAGTACAAACTTCTCTTGTATAGCACCCCAGGTCAGTTCCCAACCCCAACATCAGGCAGCTCACAATTCCAACAATTGCCTGTAACTTTAGCTTCAGGAGTCTGATGCACTCTTCCATCGCCACAGGCACCTGCATGCAAAAAGTGCACAAAACCACATACACACACATGCACATTTAACTCACAATGAAATAATTGTAAACAGGTAACTGATGAGTTAGTGAGCAGACTGTAGATTGGTGGGTTTTGTGGCATGGATTGGTTCTGCTGAGCTTTGAGTCTGGGAGGATTCAGTGTTTTATTCCAGTGTCCATTGCAAAGAAATGAGAAATAGTCATGTGGTAAAAGGAAAGAAGAGGCCGATAGAAATATCTTTTGGAGAATGATGTAATGATTTCTTAAAGTGCATACATCCATTATAATAATTGCATCCGCCCATAGGAGAGTAGCATGCCACTAGTTTATCTATCTGTTATTTGGAGTCAAACATGACTGGCTTAGAAACTTCGACTCTGCTAATAGATGTTGAGGAGACAAATTTGGTGGTTGGGTCTTCCTGATTTTGAATGCCAGCTTAGTATTTAAGTTAAATTATTTTGGTTCACATATACTTAATCAATGTACTGTTTCCTTTTAAAATGAAGATAATAACTTTTACCTTATGGAATTGATAGATAAATTGCCTAATAATAAATGTGTCATATAGACCAGGCACTATGCTCAGGTATTAGTAGTTAATTTTCATAACTCTAGCTGATAATTAACATAAAGGATTTATAATAGTACCTGCTGTATAGTAGAGTTCAGTTAATTAATGTGATAATATAAGATCATTGTTAATTTAGTTTAAATATTGTCAGGTTAGGGGTATATTTCAGTTGGTAAAGTGCCTTCCCAGCACTGCAGACAATTGGCTGTGGTGCTACACACTTGTAATTCCAAAACACAGAACCTGGGAGAAAGAGGCAGGAGGGTCAGAAGTTCAAGGTCATCTTTGGTTACAAAGCAAGTTTAAAGTCATCCTAAACTACAGGAAACCCTGACTCAAAAATCAACCATCCAACCAACCAATCAAAACAATCAATTAAAAAGGTACTGACCAACACAGGATCATACACTCGCATGTAAAATTCAAGTTAGTATTGATTAAAGCTGAAGGTTCAATTTCTCAATTTTACTAATTACTTCATAATTCAGATTTTTTTTGTGTGTGTCCTTTTGGTTTGGTTTGGTTTGGTTTGGTTTGGTTCAGTTTTTTTTTTTATTCTGTGCTATGAATTGAGCCTACATCTCTCCTACCGAGTAACGTCCCCAAGCCTCAGGATCTCCAACTTTTCTTTATAGATCTGTGTTCTAGCTCCCAATTCTCTTAGTCTCTATTGCTTTTATGGGATGGCTTACAGTTTATAACAAACTGATTCCATGACACAGAGAAAGCTCTGCAAGCACTAAATCAAGGAAAATGACTTTATTTATATAATGTATTTCTATGCATTATCAATTCTAATGTCCTCTCAAACTCTGGCATGATCTAGTTGGACTCTCCCAAGATCTTACTCATGAATCCACGAGCTCTCATAGTTACTATGTGCTAGGAACTATAAATGAGAGGATAAAATATAAGACCCAGAGACTTAAATTTTTAAGTTGAATAGTGATGATAAAATTTGCGCATATAAGTAACTGAGGAGCTCAGCAATTGTAAGTGATAATCATACTGTACTGGAGTGTACATAATGGGGTGTGTGGTTGCCTTGGTTTCTGGCCAGTTCCCCTGTCTTACTCCAATATGTACATACTCTAGTATGTAAGAGTCCTGTGTGACTCTTCAGAGAAAGTCTTCAGTGGTTATTTCAGGACCATATACTGTCTAGCTAAAACCTCTTTTAAATTAAAACCAAGTTTAAATTTGTAAAAAAAAAAATCTGCTTTCTATATACACACTTAATATGACTTTTTCTCCTTTCTGACTCTTGTGTTGATGTCTTTAAGCACAGTTCAATGCACTACACCATGACCCAGTTACAAGTTGAGAAATGCTTGGCACGGGTCATCAAGGCTGGCTTCTGCAAATGATCAATACCCAGGATCACGAGGCATGGGTGTGCAGTGGGTTCGATGTGGAGTTAATGACCCATCCCCAGCAGAGAGCATCTTGTTGCCAGATATCTGCTGTGCTTTTGTTTCCACATGGGAAATGCAAGCGAAAAGTAATCTATGTAATTCTCATCTTGCTTAAAAGCAACATCTGTAGGAGACCCAAGTGTGCTGCTGGCTGAGTTCACCAACATAAAAGCCTGTACTTTGTCAGCTCTTCTCCCATTAAAAAAAATCAATATCAACTATTATGGAATACTCTCAAAGAACACAGGGACCATTCACCAGTTTCAAATGTTTATCACTCCCATTATTATATCAGAGATTTCCCAGCAGAAACCTTTCTAGATTCCCTATATGGTGGGGAAAGAGCACTGCTTCCCTAAGCGAAGCTATTAAAATAGAGCTGGACTTAGCAGCAGGAGAATAGAAACAAAACAAACTCCTGTCCTTAAAAACACATGACTCATCCATCTAGTGTTGGCTCATTTCTGTACCAGCTGCCTTTTCTCTTCCCACTGCCCCAGCTACACATATCATCTACACACTCTGTGCAAAAACACTGAAGCACAATTGCATTGGGTCAGACATAGTTAAGTGGAAGATAATTGATAGATAGATGATAGATAGATAGATAGATAGATAGATAGATAGATAGATAGATAGATAGATAGGTGATAAAAGTTATGTACATAGGCAGAGGAGGAAGTAAGTGTACTACATGCCCCAGTAGAAAATATTTGACAGAGTCCTGAGCAAGCTATCATGAATTCAGAGAGACTAGAATACAATTCAGACTCCACAGAACTCTGTTCTTAGCAAATAGATGTTCATGCAGTAGTTAAAACAAGAATCTTCCTCAGTCAGTCCATAGATGTCTCTAGAACAACCAGTGCTAGATGAGATAAAAGCTAGTCTAGATTCTACTTGCCATGGGAAATGTTTATCTCTAGGGCTGAGTTTTGTTATTTAGTAGTCAATATTAAATTTGCAATAGTGAGACTTTAAAACATAATAAGGTTTAGTGTTCTTCTAATCATTTATTCATCTACCTATTCAGTCATTATCCATTAGATGTTCATTAGATTCCACTTACTAAAATAGCACCATACTAGTAAATATAAAGTCCAATTTTCTTCTCAAGGAACTTCAAATCTGACATGAACAAAACATGATCAGAACTGGAAGATAGGGCTTTAAAAGTGGTCAAAGAGAAAGACTTCCAGTAGGCAGGAAGGGAAAAGAAAAGGTGTTCTTAGCCAGGAAATATGTATGTATGTATATATTATGTGTATATATATGTGTGTGTGTGTGTGTGTGTGTGTGTGTGTGTGTGTAGCTATATAGTTATATATAGATAGTTGTTATAAATATATATTTAATATATAATGGATATATATATATGTATGAATGATAAGAGAGAGTTTCCAAGTTTTATATTATGAAGGAGTGTAATGACCAGAATGCAGACACCACTGTGTAGTGCATAGGAAGATGAAAAATGACCAAGTGTTTGTAGTGAAGAGAGTCCCATCATCTTGTTTGGATTTTGGGCTGACAATTCAGAAGTTATAAGAGTAATTTATTTGCACCATCAGGTGTAAAGCAAAGTTATTGAAACCATTTAGACATCATATAGATGTAAATACTCTCATAATGCCTGCAGTGAAGGCTGTAGCAGGCTGTAGCAGGAAGGAATGTAGCAGGCTGCTCAGTGTATTTAATGGAATTAATAACTGCTGTAGAGAATCAGAAAAAAGGAGAAACTAAAACATGGCATTCTTCCTGGTTGGGTATTGGTACCATTGTGAATCGAGATAAGAATCAGGGACGAGGAGAAAAGCCAGGGGTGAGGAGAATTTGCTCATTTTAAAACATGGTTCCAAGAATTGATCTCAGGTGGTCAGGTTTGGGCATAAGCACCTTTACCTGATGAATCATCTCACTGACCCAGAATTACTCAGGTTTAGAAGTGGCAAAGTTGAGATGCCACGAATGATCCATGAGGGCAAGCAGGAGATTCATCTCTAAGACTAGCAGTGTTGACTTGGTTTCACTTACCATCGGTGTGCTAATGACTCCTTGGACCACATCTGCAACTGTGGCTTTCAACTGTTTCATCTCTCAATGTATCCAACCATTTCGACTGACTGTGTGTGTGTGTATGTGTGTGTGTGTGTGTGTGTGTGTGTGTGTGTTTATACACATATATATATATTCCATATCTCTATCTCGATATCATCTCTGTCTCTATCTCTATAATCTCTATCTATATCTTCTACCTATATCTATATGTATGTATGTGTATATATGTGTGTATATATGTATACATATACATATAGTATATGTATATATTAAGTTTTTAGTTGTTTTGGCATTTGATCCCTTGGAGCAGGAATGACGGTAGGTTGTGTCAGTAGATATGGATGCTAGCAACTGACCTCAGATCCTCTGCAAGAGCAGCACAAGCTATTACTAGTGAGTGATCTCTCCGGCCCCACCTATTTACATTTAAACCCAATATTCCCTCCATTGCTGGCATTCAGACACATAATATTCTGTTCTAGGAGATTCACAGGGATTCTTCCTCTGAACACATGGAGAGCACTGTACTCTCCTCTGTGCATCTGACCTCTGGCCTTACTGGGCTTACAGTGGCAAGAATAGTGGCAAAGTCACTTGTTTCCCATAGGAATCACCTATGACGTCACCCACCCTCCATCACAACACACATACTTCATCCTTATTAATAGGATCAACTTCTCATTGCACCAGTGTCTATTCCAGGCAGAACATTTATCATATTAGTCATAGGAGTATTGGTAATATCTCTTCCTCCTCCTCCCCCTCCTCTACCTTCTCCCTCCTTTCCTTCTGCTTCTTAGAAAAAAATAATTCAAACAATTTTCTCAAAAAAATTGTATACATCAACTACAGGGCAATGGAAACAGATATCTGCTTAAAGATGAGGGGAGGAACGTCACAAATCCATTCTTAATGATTTCTTTGCTTTAATAATAATTAAAGAAGATACTTGCCCTTATGCAGAGAAAATTGCATTTGTATAGAGGGAGCCATAGAGCCAGAGAAGTGGTTTTCATGCTACGTCCCTGCACCTCTGACTGAGCCAGACCATACACACCTTCTGCAGTACACACAGCCCCATCCTCTTCAAACTAATACTACATGCATTTTGTGTACCATCATATGATGAAACAGGTTTTGAGTTTTCCAGAACATGTCAGGTAACTTTGTGCTCCTTTAGATGTGAGAAAATGGAGGCTTAAAGAGTCAAGGAACTTCTCAAAATCGCTCAGATTTTAGATGGTAGGTCCAAACATTCTGACAAGGGAATTGCCATGTGGTCATGTTTTCTTCGCTGTTTTATGATGAGAATGCAATGGAGTTATTACTGTGCAAACACTCTACCAACTGTAATTATCCTTCATGTTATTTTGGTTGTTTATACCCACCACTAACTACGAGGGGTTTAAAAGCACAAAATTATGCCCATTCATGCAAACAAAATGAAAGAAAGGCATGACAAAGCAAACTTAAATATCTGCATGTCTATTACCAGAATGAGCCAAGGAAGCTTGATTTTTTTGTCTGCATTTATTCTTTCTTTTTTGGTTTTGGGTTTTGTTATTATATAGATGCTCTATGCAGGACTGCCTGAGCTAAGGGGAATCGAAGACCTGAAGTATGTGTATAACAATCTCCGCCCACAAGACACAGACCTGGAAGCCACAAGTCATTTCACCAAGTAAGATGAGCTGCAAGTATGTATGCGTGTTTGTGTGTGTTGACATATGCACCACATGTGTGGTGATCTCAGGTTGACTAGTCATGGGTATTAAGATGACAGAGCTAGAACCATCTGTGCTCCCCATTTTCAACTAACAGAAACAGGGAAGTGTGTGCATCTACAGGCAGAGGCCTTAGCAGACTCCATTGTTTGCTAACCAGCTTCCTCATCTAGCAGATTGCTCAATAAGAGGTCATTGCAAAGAGCAAGGGCTGACATGAATAAATTGGTTATTCTACTTGAACTCTGTCCAGAGAAACAATTTCGGAAAAAGAGATTTATGAAAAGGAACAGGCTGCTACTTTCAACTGCAAGACAATACAAATACTGGGTATTTAGTCAAAGAACTGGGACTGTCATCTATTTTAATCTATTTTTTTTATTAAGCAAGTCTGAGAAACACTAGTGTGGTTCAAGGTAAGAGTTTCACCAGAATGCAGAGGATATCAGTTAGACTCCAGGGCCCTGGGCAAAGAACAGTGCTTTTACAAAGGAGCTTTTCTTTTTGAATGGAGAGAATAACTCTCAGCCAATTTCAAGTATTCAGTAAACACCAACCTTAGTTATCCCCGTAAACAGTTCAAGGGAAGCAAATACAGGTCCTTTTTTCCCTGTGAGTCTGCTTTAAATCTTATAATCACTAATATTTTCAGCACAGAGTGTACTCTTTTCACTAGTATGTAGGCTTTGAAAAGACATTAGCTAAAATGAAACCCCTCCTGGGTTTGACTTTCCTTCACCATTTCCACAATGTACGATAAAGAATGTCTCCTCACTGAGAGAGTGCAGTGAGCCTTCAACTGGGCAGAACTTCAATCATATCAGAAATCATTTTCTTATGAACTTCAATAGACAGGCAGCTTGCCCGGCCGTGGAATTTAAGGAATCAAAGAATGGTAGAACTGGGAACCAGGAGGACCCTGAGACTTTCTGATTGTGACAATAAACATGATTGAGAGAAAATAAAGATGCAGAGGATAAAGATTCTTCCCTGCCACCCTTTGAAGCAAGGAAAAGAGCTCAGATCCTGGTCTCATTTTTCTGTTCCTGAGATTTTTCTGGGAGTCAGTCCTGGAGACTGGACGTTCTCACTGAGCAACACTGGGCAGAACCCTGCTAATCTAGGGAGGGGAGAACCCTTGCTAAGACTGTGGGAGAGAGCACAAAACTCTTGCTAAGACTGGAGGTAAAAGAGACAGAACCCCACTAAGATGAGGGGACCAGAACCCTCCTAGACCTGGGGGTGGAGGGCAAACCCTGCTAAGACCATTGTGTGTGTGTTTGGGGGGAGGGGTGTTCTGCTACATATTTAGCTTAGTTTAGTTTTGTTTGTTTGAATCTACCATTAGAGATTCATTACAAAAGACTGGTAGGACTGGTTGGTTGGTTGGTTGGTTGCTTGCTTGTTTTGTTTTGTTTTATGTTTGCTTTTTCACTCTTTAAAAAATATCCTCAACTCAGGAGGGTGAGGCAGGGGAATACCATAAATTCGAACTGACCTTGGCTTTCATAGTGAGTTCTAGGTGAGCATGGTCTAATGTGAAAGACCTGTCTCAAGAAAAGCAAAAGCAAAAACTAAAATCCCTTTTAATAAACTATTTTGTATTTTCTAAAAACAAAATCACAAATATCAATCATTAACTGTGGCCCATCATTTACTTCAGGGCATAAACAGTACAGCTCCTTGGTTTCAGGGTTCAGGAGAGCTCAAGTTCTCTCAGCTCATGGATATAGGTGCTCAGGAAGGCTAACAGCCTACCCTTGGAAAGAGTAGGGCCCACAATACAAATCTTGCAGGTCCTGGGAGCTCAAAGAAACTCCATAGATCACATAACAGAAGTTTATTCCTCTAACCTAGCTGCGTCCCATTAATCCCATGCAGAATGAATGGACTTGATTAGCACCCAAGTAGCACCCTGAACCAGGGCATCCCTTCAGGGGAGGATTTTAATAGAACGGACATCCTAGTGTGATGGACAGTAGGCTTGACACGGAAGCAGAGCATGGTAGACAGGGGGAAGAGTTTGGGGAGGGGTAGAGAAAGAAAAGGAAGGGAGGAGAGTGTGGCTGAGGTATGTAGGGAGTGAAGTCAAGAAAGCTCTATGAGGCCCCGGGCCAGAGGAAAACTGTAGACAGACCACACTAGCCGGAGCCCCATCTTCTCCATCTCCTGGTCTGTAAGAGACATGACCTTGCATATTATCATCTCTTCAGTGCTAATGCATTGCCTCTGTCCATTTCAAAGGGACATATGCAAGTACAGGCAGTAGATCCAAGCCAGCAGCCTCGTGGCAGTGGGCTTATTCTCCGGACCCACTGCTCTGTCTCTGCCAGGGCAAGTGCACATTGCAGATGCTCTTCTTTGCTAATTGAATTTTCTTCTGCAACTTTGTCCAGAAGCAGGTTTTGACTTGCTCTCCACTGCAGGATTAAGCAGCATCGAGTTACACAAAATGGAAAGCACCACCCCCATGCTTAGTAACACCTGCCTTACCATTCCCCATCTCCTCCCCCATGCCTCTAAGTTGAGCATCTCTGTCAAAGCTCATTCAACCCTTTCTATTACTCCTGATTCAAACTTTTCCAGAATAGATCATTTTCATGATATAGCATTGATCCTGTATGTGTCAACTTTACTCATATATAAAACATAAATTTTTGGAGGGGGCATGTGATCTTCCTTTCAATCTTACTTAACCATGAGACTCTAGGCAACTAATATATCACCCATGAAACTTTGTTATTCGGTACTCACTAATCTTTTCTCCCATGATTCTGCAGAATAAGCTATTTTTTATGTTCTATGTATTACTCAATTATATATTGTATTGCATAATTTCATCTTAACTAATACATTGGCCAACTCCATCAACTCCCCTCGAGTAAAGCAGGGGAGGAGGCAGATTGCAACTTTCCACTTCCTAAGAATGTCATAATGGGGAATGCGCTCTACTTCAGGTAAAGTGCAATTGAAACCCCCAGCTCCAATAACTACACAGGAGACATTTAATAGCTAACACCTAAGGTGGTGCATCCTATGTGTTGTCAGTTCTTTTCTTAACCTCACTATCATAAAACCCTGTGAAGTAGTAACATTTCTAACCTCATATTTAAATTAGTAAAGCAAAACCCAAGAGAACTAAGACAAATGTCAAGAGGCACAGCCAACAGGAGGCACAGCCATGGGATGGGTAGAGAGGATGTCCTAGAATGTGGAGGACCAAACTCCTGGTTGTTGGGAGGCTCAAGGTCATCTCTTCTACAAGCAGGTTCTCGGGTACCTGTAGCTTCATAATCCAGGTCATGGTTTAATCAAGATGTCCTTCAGCTGTTCATACACACAGATCCTCACATCTGAATTCCTTGAACCTCAGCAGAAGGTTGAAACTCCTCTCCAAAAGTAGTCTACTGAGCATTCCGTGGATGTGTTTGTGCAGAGTCCGCTGTAATTGTTGCCTTCAGAGACTCGTGTAGGATTTCTCGACACTGGCTTCCCAGCAGTCCTTACATTTTTGTCTCATTTTTGGCCCATTCCCCCATGAAATGGGGAATGTCTCTTTACTTCTCAGAAAACCCTCAAGAGTCACACTGGATTTTTAATCCTAAGGTTTTATTTTCATACCTTTATATTTTTAGATCTGATTTGTCTACTCAGGTCTTCTGCAGGTCCTGTGGCCAAGATCAATAACTCAGGGACATTTCCTGCTCCACATTCCAGTGGACACAAAAAGAAATGGCTAGAGAAGGCTAAGACAGTGCGATCATTTGTGCTTGTGATTCCTCACAATTCAAAACCATTTTTTGTGATCTATGATCTACTATTTGTATGTGTTGAATTTCTGAAATATAGATTATGTCTTCTTTAAACCCTTAAGCAATGAATAGAGTAGGTTTTTAAAAATCTAGATCAATTATAAGTGATAATGAAACTTAAGCAGAGCATTTAGGATTTAAATTAAAAAGGTTATAAATTACATGTACTTCTTTTACAACCATCTTTGAGTACCTAAAAGATTCTTCTTGGTCCAGAATTTCCCAAAGATAGCAAGATCCAAAGATGTTCCAGTCCCTTATACAATAAGATGGTATATGTCCATGACCTACAGCATCCTCCTAATTTCCTCAGTCTCTAGGTTTATTTAAATTAATACAATGGAAATAGTATATAATCTGCTGTATTACTCAGAAACTTATGGTAAGAGGGGTATGTCTGGCCATGTGCCATACAGACAGAATTATTTTTACAATATTTTTAGCTCATGGTCAGTTGAACTTGTAGCTATGGAGGTCATAGATAGAGATATTTGTGTGTACCTTTTTGTAGAACCTGTATTTCCTCTTTAACTGTGTTCTCTAACATCACAGAGATTTCAGAACTTAAAAAGGAATTGCTTATTCATTGAAAAAGCAAGTTCTGTTGTATGAACCTATCATAGATATCTGGTGCCTGGTTGAAGATCATTAAATCTAGCACACACACACACACACACACACACACACACAGAGAGAGAGAGAGAGAGAGAGAGAGAGAGAGAGAGAGAGTCTTATTAATTCTATATTGTGTTTGAGATACATACATATAGTATCCATGTTTACGTTATTTTATTCTCTTCCTTTGTTCTGGGCTTATCAAAGCATTGTGCTGCTGCTGATTCTGAAGTAATTACTAAGTTACAGATAAAAATAACACAAGTGGATCCACCTACTCACTGTTACCCAGATCATAGCAGGGGTCGTGAGTGAGGGCTGAGTCATGTGAGATGTACTGCTGTGGTCACCCAGAGTTCCCACCTGCTTCCCACACTGTTAGTCAGCATCAGGAGGCTCCCCTCTCAACCCTGCCTGAGACTTGAAAGACAGAACTGGCTCCTTCTGTCTGAACATACTGAGCAGCACAGAAAGCTTCCCTATCCCTGGGTGTGTGCTCACTGATTACAAGTAACAGAGGATGTTGCATGCTGGGAGGCACTGAATACTAATGTGTAATTAATGATATAGAGAGGAAAAGGAAGAATAAAACTGGCCTGCTGGCCGTGAGGCTTTTCCCATCACTGCCAGGGCGCTTTCTTCCCTAACTCCATCTACTTCTTGAGGCTGAGTATAGCTGAGTGAAAGAAATTATGAAAGTATCATGACTCAGGCTCCTGCAAATTGATGCTTTCATGGAATATCTCTGTGAGGCCCACTGATAGGGAGGCAAGGGAAACCATCCATGAAAATCCTGTTGACATGGTTTATTTCAGAAGTTTCGATCACTCTCAGCCCTCTGGTTAGTGGTCTTTAGAAACAGGCAGCTTTCTCCAGACAGATCGGAATGGTCTGGGTAGGACTGACTGTCCACTTCCCACTGTCCACCTTGGACCTTCCACCTCTGACCGTCCATCTCTGACTGACCACCTCCCCCCCTCCCCACATCTACTCAGTGCTTTCACATCATCCACTTCCTTCTCCAAAAGTTAGAGGAAAAACTGTCCATGAATACCCAGACATCTTTTTGGCCTGCTATAGATTCTATGATTCAGGTACCATACAGTCTACCATTCTTCAGGGAAAAGCTAACTTGAGTCAATGCAAAACTAGTCTCAACTGGAAACAAACCTGATTTGTTTATCTTGCCCCACTCCCAGTGTCCTGGTGTTCTGGTATAAGTTCCAGAGGCATCTGATTCCCTTACCTACTTGTCGTTACTGGGTGTGCTCCTTTATATGAGTTTCCGCAGAGCTTGTTGCCTGTCCTAAGTACTGTTATGGGCATCTTTGCCAAAGAACAGCCCAGAGACATTTTTCTTACGTTTGCCCTTTGGAGAACAACCTCAGGAAGGACCATTGTGTAGAAGAAATGTGATGGTGCTTGTAAAGATGATTCTGAAGAAAACACAAATGTTGACAGCCTCTAAAGAGGGAGGGTGCACTTGAACTCACATATCAAAGACAGCAGCCTCAGTCCCCTGAGCTATGACTGCAGACGTAATGCAGAGAACCCTGTGCCCTCCCCTTTCCCTTTAAATCTTATGACCAAATAGCAATATAAGACTTCACGGCCAAATACATCGAAACCTAGTCCCATGCCTTTGTAACGATTTTCTCTTCAGAACTAGCAAAAGAATATTGTATGATATAGATTCCTGGGTTACTTTATCATTACATTAAATTTTTTATTTGGTGTCTTATGAATTCCCATCTTGTGAACTGTTTTACTCCACAGATAAGAGTCAACATCTTCATTTTCTTAGCTTATCTGCAGACACCTACAGAGTCGGATGCTCACAGGGAACAAACAGAACTTGGAGAGAGTAACAACCAAGGCATATAACTGTCCTTAAACCCAGAAAACAAATTAGGACAGTGGCCTCAGAATTCCCTCTTTCATTGTGAAAGGCCTTCGTGGTTTTTTCATCTAATTGTAACTCACATCATACCAATTTTCTCAGCCATTGTTTATTTCTCAGTTTTTTTACCTGCCAGTAGAACATCGTTTATTATATGTGTTCTGCCTACTGAGTGCCAGCCACATTCAGTATGATTGTGAGAGCTTAGTTGCTGCTCCAGATTTCTGCAACAGGAACGTCTTTGACAATATCCCCAATTTGCCTGAGTATCAAGTCAGGATAAACTTAGCTGTTGAGTAATAAAAAGTGGTGTGTGGAATTTTCTGGAATACTATGAAACTAAATGTAGAATGCATTGGAAAAATATAATGCACCCACTAAAGGGACCAAAAATCATAGTGACAAAAGGAGTGTCCCAGATGACAGTGGCTTATGTAGCTATCCCCTACATAACCAGTCTGTGCTTCAGGGGACAGGCAACAGACATCCTGGGCCTGTGTAATTCACACAGAGACTCATTCTAGAGACTTACAGACAGCATGAAAATAATTTACCAACTTCAAATACATCTTTTCACATCTTAAGGACTTGTGTAACTTCCATTATAATGCCATCTATTGCTGCCGAGTCCTCTCCACTGTTACATGGTGTATCTTCCCATTGTGCTTAATTTCAATGTCACCATAATGTGACTGCCACTGAGGGTGTGGTTCAGTGCTGTCCTTTTACTGGTATGCTACTCAGCAATGGGAGGAGGCTGCCACCCATCCCCTGGGTCCTCCACTCTGTTTGCTCAGATCTGACCAGTTTATACAAGGCATCTCCATGAGAAAGTAGACTACTAAGCTTCTCATAGTCAAGGCTAAGACATCTGAGATGCTTGTCTATGTTCAGTCGGGAGCCTCTGCTGATTTTTCTTCATGACTCGTCACCTCCATGGCTTTCATTCTCAAGACCTGGAACTTCAATCTGCAAAACAGCGAAGACATTTAACAAGATTTTCAATGTCTGCTGGGAGACAGTGTCTTCTCTAGGTGACAGGGATAGCTGTAGCCTGGCGATCTCAGCAATGTGCTTGCCTAAACCTGACAGAACTCGAGAACGCCAACTGGCATGCTCATGTACATGGGAGCATTCTCAGAAGCCTTTCCTAGAGGAGACCGTGGCGACTAATGGTTGCTGAAGAGAAAAAAAAGTCAGTCTTCTTCAGGTGTGAGTCCTGGTAGATTGTACACTTCCAAGCAGTTATCTCTGAACACCTATCAGCAACATTGATACTGATAAACTCAGATATGTGTGTGTGTGTGTGTGTGTGTGTGTGTGTGTGTGTGTCTGTGTGTCTGTGTGTATGTATATGTATATGATATAGACGTATATGTATGTATGTCACAATAATAAGTATAGAATAAAAGGCCATGAACTTGGAAAGAAATGGGGCTTTGGGAGAAAGAACTAGAATAGGGTGAGTGACATAAACATAGAGCTAACTCATATGAAAATCTCAAAAAAAATAAAATTAGAAGATTTTTAAATTAAGTTCTAAATGACAGAGAGGGAGTGAGATGTAAGAGCAGAATGAAGAGGAAGAGAAGAGGGAGAAAGAGGAGGAGGAGGAGCCAGCTGCAGCAGCTGCCACCCTAGCTACTCTAATTCTCCTGGGATAGCATTCTTACACGGGACTTGAAAGAGTTCACCAAGACTCAGCTCCACCAGACTAACAGTTTGCACAATTGTTCCTTTCCCCTTGTTCCTTTCCGTATGTATGGATCTACCTTTTGGACTCACATGCAATCATTTCCTTATTTATGTGGTAGTATGGGGGTGCACACTAATGTACCACTTCCAATGATTTGTGTCACTCCCTCTTTTAGGATCCCTGAAAATACCATGTTTAATCGCCAAACATACTCCATAGACGCTAGACCTCGGGCTCCTAAAGCCATCAGGAATGATGTTAAGCCTGTGAGCACAGCTAGTGAGCTCAGCAGTGAACAAACCTGACTTTTATTTAACAGGTGCTTCTTGCAGGGTACAACTATGTCCAGTGACATGGAACAGAATTCCTGTGTATAGCTCCCACTGTCCTGACTTGTCAGACAAATGTACATACCCTTAGCTTCAGTGTCTCCAGATTAGTGTAAAAAGCAGCGTAAGGAGAGTGTCCACATACTCACAGCCATGCTTCCCGGGCTGTGTTGGCAACCTGTCAAGCCCAGAAGAACTAACATGGCATACCCTATTTAATGCAAAGAGTAAAACACAAAACATAACATTTTGGTTCCATATATACACAAATACATTGCATATGTGTGAAATCCATTATCAGGAGTTCTCCTTGCAACATCTTAATGTTGAGGTTTCAAAAATAAACACGTTCCAAGCAAACAGAAAGCAGAAGCAGGAGGGATGAGCAGATCAAGGCCAGCCTGAGCTATGGCAAGACACTTTGTCAATAAAATACATAGAAAGTTGTCTTTTATTATACACACAGAATGTATTCGTAAATACATGTTTTAATCTCTCTTTCTCTCTCTCTTTCTCTCGTGTTCTCGTGTGTGTGTGTGTGTGTGTGTGTGTGTGTGTGTGTGTGTGTGTGTG
>JADRCD010220603.1:17500-20401 GCA_019843815.1 Montemys delectorum | reverse complement strand
TAATGTACACATAGCACCAGATATGCACTAATGTATGCCTAGCACCAAATGTGTACTAATGTATGCCTAGCACTAGATGTACACTAATGTACACATAGCACCAGATGTGCTCCTTGAGCCATATGGACCACAACACACTCGGATGCTCTAGAGTCTCAGAGGCATGGTTTTCTTCCAGCTTTGATATAAAAAGTACAGATTTGGAGACCGACGGTACCTGTGGTGGTTTGAATAGGTTTAGCCCCCATAGATTCATGTGTAACAATGGTTGGCCAGAGAGAGTGGCACTATTAGGCGGTGTGGCCTTATTGGAGTAGGTGTGGCGTTGTTGTACATCACTGCATAGGCCCGCTTTGGGGTCTCCTATGTTCAAGCTCTGCCCAGTGTGGAATCAGTCTCCTGACTGCCAGTGGAAGACAGTCTCCTTGGTGCCTGAGGATCAAGATGTAGAACTCTGGGCTCCTCCAGCACCAAGTCTGCCACACACTGCCATGCTTCCCACCGTGATGATAATGGACTAAACCTCTGAAACCATAAGCCAGCCCCAATTAAATGTTTGCCTTTATAAGAGTTGCCTTGGTCATGGTGTCTCTGCACAGCAATAGAACCCTAACTAAGACAGTGTCTTTCAGGCATTTGACTTGAAGTGGGATTTAACAGATTTGTTCTGGGGCCTTGGACTGAGTAGGAACGAGCCAACTAAGGAAGATCAGGGACAAAGGAAACCATGTTACCCAACTAGGTTCCCACTGGGACTGTGACCAAACAAAACAAACAAGGTGTCTTAAAACAACACAAATCTGTTTCTTTAATCTCTGGAACTCAGATATTTGAATATGGGAGTTTAGGGACTGAAGTTAAAGTATTGACAGACCTGCTCATTCTAAATATTCCCTCTCTAGAGCAGCAGTTCTCAACATGTGGGTCACCACCCCTTTAAGGGTCACCTATCACATAGCCTGCATACCGGATATTTGCATTATGATTCAAAACAGTAGCAAAATTGCAATTATGAAGTAGCAATGAAAATAATTTTATGTTTGTGGGTCACCATAATGTGAGGAGCTGCATTAAAGGGCCACAGCATTAGGGATGTTGAGAGCCAATGATCTAGGAGATCTCTTCCTGCAATACAGTGGCTTATTGAGAACTCACTTCCTGCCCTCACACCTTGTTCTTTTACCTCCACTAGAAGGATGCTAGTCATTACATTGGGCAAACCTGGACTATGCAGGACAACCTTACCATCTCAAGGTCTTCAATACATTTTGTCTGCAAAGGCTCTTTTGCTGTGTAAACTAATCTTATATAAATTAGACCATGAGTGTCTACTGGGGGTAGGGAATACTATCCTACTGGTACTAAGGATGTGTGGGATAGTATAAGGATTCAATTCTTTTGGATCTTAATATGGAAAAGAGAGAGAACAAGAGAGGGGACATGTTCCAGGTGAACTGATATTTTCATTAACAAGACATATGCATCTGCTGTGACAAAATGTTTCCTGGGGAGATGCAATGCACATGTCTACTCACCTCAGTAGGAAGCTTTCATAACAGACCGAAGTATAGGTGCAACCAAAGTCCATGGGTAAACCATGGGTTTCACTGGGGTCACTTACAAGGAATATGGGTAAGAGGTCACTTACAGGAATGTAGGTGAGAGGTCATTTACAGGAATATGAGTGAGAGGTCACTTAGAGAGCAGAAATAGCTCCAAGACAGCT
The DNA here is from genome assembly GCA_019843815.1 of Montemys delectorum. NCBI lineage: Eukaryota > Metazoa > Chordata > Mammalia > Rodentia > Muridae > Montemys > Montemys delectorum. Next base: position 18,675 of record JADRCD010220603.1, on the reverse strand, counting down.
GCATCACCAAGCCCACCCCAGCATGAGTGGCAGGTCCCAAAGCTAGGAACAGGGAGCACACTGCCCAGCCAGTGGGCAGCTCAACAGGTTGGAGAGTGTCCTTACCAGGCGCCTCAGTTGGCCTAAATCTCTTCAGACCCCAGACCGCTTGGCCGGTTTCTGCTTCTTCCACGTGCTCTGCTCTCCAGAGTCTTCCTCGAAGCTCAGCTTCCTTCCGGGGGCCTCTCAGCTTCCTTCTGGGGGCCTCTCAGCTTCCTTCCGGGGGCCTCTCAGCTTCCTTCCGGGAGCCTCTCAGCTTTTTACTGCTTACTCACTTTCAAGGACTTCCTGAAAGTCTTTAGAGTAGTCTACCACCCTTTTAAAGAGAATCCTGCAGGATGTAATATTTTAATCTTTGGGGGTGAGAGTGGGGCATTACAGACAGCATCTTTTATCTGTAACAAAGCCTTCCTCTTTTAAAAAGTGTAATAATCATACGGTCAAGGGAGTATCATTTTGATTGGATTTGCATGAGCCAACATTTTCCTTATTGCATGAGCCAATATTTTGTATTTTCTATTGTAGTCATAATCACAAGTAACACACAAATGATTTGCCATAATGGTGGTGGAGGTGGAGGTGGAGGTGGTGGTGGTGGAGGTGGTGGTGGAGGTGGAGGCGGTGGCGGTGGCGGTGGCAGTGGTGGTGGAGGTGGAGGTGGTGGTGGTGGCAGCGGTGGTGGTGGTGATGGTGGTGGTGTGTGTACACCCAGGTTTACTATCTTACAAATGTTTTCTTGAGATGCAACTGATGCATTTTTTCCTTCCATCATTAAAATTCAGCTCTTTCCAAAGTAGCTTCAGAGTGATATACTGCTTAACTCTGCAGAATTACCACACAGATTTAGAACATACATCCCTAATGTTTTAAGTCCACCATGACTTTGTAAAAGTAAAATTTTTTTTAAATTTTCCAGTGAGGAAAAATCCTAAAGCAGTGTGTTTAATTCATTTATATCTCATACACCATAATAATGATAATAATACACATTGACTTCTTTGTCCTTTGTCTGCTTTTAACAGCTTTGACTTTCCAAACTTTTATCCTGTTTTCAGATAAAATATTGCTTAACTTTCTTATGCACAAGCCTCAGGGCCCCTCCTGTTTGTCCAAATGGTAGTTCTTCACTGTTGGTT